>JAACJT020023205.1:1781-24761 GCA_009936485.2 Gymnarchus niloticus | reverse complement strand
GTAAAGCGCTTTGTGACCGCGCTCCGTGTTAAAAGCGCTATATAAATAAAATTGAATTGAATTGAATTGAATTGAACTGCATCTACATTAATCCAATGTAAAAATGACATTTTTACTTTGTAATGACACGCTTAACTTTTTTATGCATTATTCAAGTTCCTGAAACAAATGTATAGTTATTGGTTGCATTAGGTGTTTTAATGAAGCGTCCGACTGAGAGACACTCAGCAGAACTCGAGAATGCTCGTATTAGCTGATGGGAAAGTCTCTGTCTCCGTGGAATGAACAGGTGGAAAGATGAACGGATGAGCATACCTCATAGTCACGGTTAGGCACGGCAGGCCCACGTTGTCCACCCCGGGGTCCGGAACGGGCAACAGCTAAACGATAGCAATACAAAGGAAGCATTGTTTCATCTGTCTCTCTGTGTATTGTGTAATTTTTGTATTGTGATGGATGAAGTGGGTCCCAAATCCATTGGTCTTACCTGATGCAGGAGATGCGCCTGACTTCCTCCGGGCCCAGTGATAGATGATGAGGATGACTCCGCCAGTTACCAGCAGGTCCCCAATGATGATCCCTGCCACCAGAGTCCCATCCAGCTCATAGCAGTTTGGGCACACTGGTCAACATGGAGAACAACCAGAGGCAGGGCGGAGATTGGGATTAGCATGCATGGGACCGAAGGAGACATGGTTTATGGAGAGAATAAGGAAAATGAAGTGTAACGAAGGACATCAAAGTACATTATAGTGGGCCAGAGGACAGCAAAAATGACTGGCAGGAACATTACAAGTGGCTGTTATTGTGTTACTACTGCCATACTCTCGTACTTCTTTGGCTAAGAAAAACAAAAATTCTGTTATAGATCAAAAATCAGAAGATGTGAAATGAATTTCACTAAGAAAAGGATATACTCACCATTTGCTTTTACATAAAAATAATATTTACTGTTGTCATTTTTACATTCATACATCCCCTTGGTATCTGCTGAATACTTCCTTGGTTCGCTAATGTAATTACTGTCTTGCAATGATTTATCATTTCTTTTCCATTCTGATATGTCGCTGAATGGACACGACATGGTAAAATACTCAGACCAGATAGTTACATCGCCCCCTAGGAAATAAGAGATGGAGACAAAAACATAATTATAATAAAATAACTTTGGTGAAACTGTAATTTCATCATACTTCATCTATCAACCATTTCAGGCATAATGTTATCTAACACTTTAACTTTGGAAGAGTAAATACGGATAAATACTGCTTAATGAAACTGGATGCATTGCGAACACATAAAAATACTAGAACAAAAATTAAATACGCAAAATAAACTAACATACACATCAAACTGTCAACAGCAAGCACAAGAAAAGCATAGACAACAACAAAAAATGTAAATAATTGTGTATATTAAAAATTTCCTGAGTAGACCGTTATTAGAGTTTAGTTTTCTGCCATAACGATAATTATGGAGAAATAAACAGAAATGATGTTTTGAGCATAGTGACAAATTCCCTCACCTTCTTCCGCCATGACAGTCTGGCAGAGGGTGAGGAGGAAGAACAGAGCTGTCTTCATTTTATTTGGACACGCAGTTTTGTGAGTCGTCTTCTGAGTGTTCCAAACCGTCACAGACCAGAATCTGATTTGGGAGAGAAAAGAAACACAAAATGGAAAAAAAGAAATATTTTTGTAGATGTGTTGCCTCTGGTGTCTAAAGTGACTTTTCCCCTTGGTTAGCCTCACTCTATCTCTTTCTCTCTCTCTCTTTCTCTCTCTCTCCCTGTCACGGCAGGAAATGACAGCAGTTAAAGCTGGGTGCTGTACACGAGACTTCAAGTGTCCCATCCCCGGTTTGGACTGAGGAGGAATGTGACTCTTAAAACCTTGTGGTCGGATACACCCCTAATAATGTCAAAATCCTTCTTTTTTTTGTTGAAGTATTCAAAATAATACAACTTTACAAAGGTTTTGTTACACGTCTATAACAAATACCCATCTCTTTAGGGCTAGTGTGATCCAATGCCTGCCTTGGGAAGAAGAGATGTCATTCAGTAGCAGGGCATTCAAACTGATACATATTCACTCACAACCAGAGACGAAGGAAAGGTGAACATCACTAGTTCATTAAAATACTGTATTATAAGAAGACCCACCTCAGTTGAGCATAGGATACTTTGCAGGTTAAATCAAACAAAAAGAAAAATCCATCCATCCATGCATGCAGTACAGGGTGTCAGTGACCTTGGAGCCTGTCCCGGATAACACCTAGCACAAGGCAGGGGATATCCTAGGACAGGATGGCAGTCCGTCACCTGCTACACACACAGGGAATACAGCTTTTGTTTCTTTGTAGGCTGAAGCCTTTCATTTTCAAACATTGGTAAATTCATACATGCCCCCTGGTGGCCTCTGAAAATCACGTTTTCTTGCAGCACTCAGGTGACGTGGTGTAGGAACTACAAGTAATGTCAGTATTTGCTCACTGCCACTGGCCACTTGTATGGTGGCATTGATATTAAATTAAAGTGTACATGCACGATATAATATAATATAAAATATTAAAGTATGAAGAAATGTTGCTTCTTTCTGTAGAGTGATGGACTGCGATAAAATTACCCCAGGAATTTCAATTAATGGCAAAACTCCAGGTTGTAATACCTTCTTAAATCAATTGTTCCTTGTTTTGAGCTAATGAAACACTTTTAATTGGAAACCTGCTTACAGCGACACTTAGATGTATATTAAGTAATGTATTAATTAACATAGGTTTCCTAAAAAAGAATTTGTATGATTAAAAAAATCTCTAAATATGAAATTTGCATACAAATTCTGCGTTGATTGTTTTAGAAATCAAACAGGAAAAGCAGTAAATAACATATAAGAAAAACAACATTTCAATTGTATGTTGTGACCTGTTGATATTTAACCTAAATACTAACTATCGGGCCGTGTTATTCTTCATAATTCAATTTTTATGCTGCTTAAAAATAAAGGTTAAGGTTGAAAGTAAACTTTAGAGGCTGATAGAGAGTTAAAGAGAATATTATGCATTCTGCACTTACCTTAAGTGATCTGATGACGACCCCATGACTGCACAGGAGATACAGTGAGTGTGGAAGACCTGGTGTGATACAGAGGTCGTCATTGTGTCCGTTTCCAAGTTTCAGCGATTTGAAATGAAGAAAACAGAACATTTAAGGACAATTATTAGAATAAAACAGAAAATTAATCACTTGCATTCAGTGATAGCAATTAGAGGAAGACATGTTGGCCGAGTGGCTAGCACCATAGCCTCATACCTTCAGGGTAGGGGGTATTATTCTTGTCCATGGCTCTGCATTTGTGTGAGTTTAATTCCTGCCTTTGGCTTTGCAGTTGTACGAGTTAGATTCCCATCCTTGGCTGTACATTTGTATGGGTTTGACTCCAGAACTTTGCCCTTCATTCTTGTGGGTTTGATTCCTGTCCTCAGCTCTGCATCGGTATTGTTTTGATTCCTGTCCTCAGCTCTGCATCGGTATTGGTTTGATTCCTGTCCTCAGCTCTGCATTGGTATTGGTTTGATTCAGCTCTGCATCGGTATTGATTTTATTCCCGTCCTCCACTCTTTATCTGTGTGAATTTTATGCCCATCCTTGTCCATGCCTTCATGTTGGTTTGATTCCCTCCCTTGACTCTTCATTTGCAGGGGCTTGAATCCTGTCCTTGGCTCGGCATTTGTGTGGGTTTGATTCCCACCCTCGACTCTACATTCATTGGGTTTGATACCTGTCCTTGGCTCTGCATTCATGTGGGCTTGATTGCCGCCCTCAACTGTGCATTCATTCAGTTTTGATTCCTGCCCTAAGCTCTGCATTTGTGTGGGTTTCCTCTTGCATTTCAAAAGCATGCAGGCAGTGTGCCATTGTGCATTCTGTGACAAACTGATTGCTCCCGTGTACTTCCTCGGAGAGGACTCCAAGCCCAGCCCAACCTAATAAGGATAAGTGCCTATGAAAGACAGATGGCCATATTTAACTTCATAAAATGCTCTTTGTAAATGATTTTTTCTTCAGTTTAACTTTGCAAAACGATATTAACGAGATTTTGAAGCCCTGAAACTTGAATTTTGTGGTTGTGCAAGGCTTGAGAGTGGTTGAACACTCCGTTAAATAAAAAGATTATTATTGTGTGGTCACAGCCATCGCTCCTCTACTGAATTTCTATACTGTGATAAATCAACATTGTTTCCTTGAAGTAAATGTGAGTCAATGCTTAGGCCTAGATAGTGCATGCAGATAGATTAACAGAGAAAAGTTCAGTGCCCAGTACTGCGCAAAAGCCTTAGGCAGGCTAAGAAAAGGTTTAAGGCAGTTGGCCTGCTCTGAAAAACACGATTTAACAATAGAAAACATGAATAACTGTATTGCATTTAAAAGTGACAAGAATTTTCTTGTCTGCAACACGTTACAGAAGAACACAGCTTTGGTACTCAAACCTCTTCTTGAAAGCACCATAGCCATTCCATGTTTTTCTTGTATTTCACCACCAGCCCACTAAACTAGTGAACTTAATGAGTTAATTCACTTTATAACATGCACATTAGCCAAACAAGGTAAACTCACAGTTGAGCTCAACAAATCCATGGATATACTGGATGATAACTGCAAATTCTGTAATGACTTGAGGAGATCTTCTGAAATGTAATGGGACACACATTGGCAGACATGAAGTTGTAGTTTTTATGCCAATATAAATTTAACTTAAAAATCATTTTTTGCCCACTTATGCACAGTACAGTATATCATGTATTATTATTACTTTTAATTAGGTTTCAGCATTGGAGTTATACTTTAGTTGAACAAAATATTTCACAGTCTAAAAAAATGAAACATTAAGTTAATAATTCATTCTAGCTGCTCAGCTCAATGTTACCCTACCTCCTTTTTCATATCTGCCATTATGTGCATATTTGTGTCTAGTATGCTTCGAATTGGTTGGAATTGATAAACACTTGATTATACATACTTAATATAACACAAACAAAATGTAAAACTAACATTAGGTTTACATACAGTAAAGATATGCATGTTTGCTAATACCAATTACAGGAAAAACTGTCACAAAAGTCCTTAAAATGTTGTAAACAGGAATTATATAGAACACTTGTCTTCTATGATAACAATAATAAAGAATAAAAGTGGAAGTGTAAATTTTATAACCGAATTTCCACACCTGCAATACTTATTTTAACATCCTAACCAGGAGTTTCTCTGACAGAAATCATGCCTTGATGCTAACGATGCCGAGCAATCACTAAAAACATATGGAGTGATAATCAAACACTAAAGGTGAGAAAGATTGAAAGAAGCCTCATTTTGTAAGCTCGTTTCCTCACCTTTGTCCGCCATCACCTCCATAATGAGGAGTATGAAGAAAGTCGCTCTATTCATGTTAGTCTTCCACGTTGGTTCTTTCACTGTTGAAGTTTTCTCATAATCGGCCCAAAGGCCAAATGGCAATGGGCCAGAACTCGGTTTGGAAGCGGCGACACTGAGAAAGAGTAGCTGCTGGTGAAAATAATGGCCCCTCAGTTCTGAGGCTCTTTTGTCCTTCTGTTTCATCTGTCTGTCTCTGTCAAGGCAGGAAGCAACGCCATTTAAGGCTCTGCCCTCTATATCATCAGAGAGAGTTAGTGTTCCTTCACATAGAGTGAAGGGGTCTTTTCACCAGCCTGAAAGAGTAAAGACAGCAGCAAAATGTTTTTCCATAGGTTACTTTTACACAAGGCTCTCAAAAAAAAAAATAAAAAAATATATATATATTTATATTTGTGTTTTTATATATATATAACTGTGTGGCAGAAGTTCTCAATGCTGGGGTATGGAAAAATGTCATATTCCTTTACAGGAAATGAAACCATAAGTACTTTTGCTTCAGTTAAAATGTATTGCCCATCTCTCTTATTCACTTTACTACATGGTAGGAGTGCCACAATTTGCAGAAGCTAAGTTATTTTTGGACTTTCGGTCACATCAACTGTCAGGATACATCTCATGATTAGAACCTGCCAGAGAAGATTCCGAGCTGTGCTGAGGAGGACACATTGGGAGTCATTGTCCTTCCCTTTATTCCATTTCCTTCCACTGTACACTAATGACTACATTATAATAGGAAATTACTCTCTGCTGTACATAACTCTTTCTCAGTTGCTCTCTCTCCATATGACCAACAAATAAAACCCAAGGAGCTGTAGGTGTTGTTAATCTAAAGTTGTCTGAACGCAACATTTTAGTAAGATTTTAGCATTTTATATAATTCTTGGTGCAGAGGTTCCCAAACTGGCATCTGCATTGATATGTGAGGGGGTCTATGACATTTTTAAACATTTTTTTATAAACTCTTTGTTATATCTAATACTGTCTTTGATTTAAAATTTTACAAGCATTAAATTTGAAATTACGGTGATCACGGTAACTACAGTGGTCATGGAGCATACCTGTTGCAAATGGAAAGGCCCCCACCCATTCCACCCCCATCCTAAATGTTGAATGGATTCACCCATTGCGTGAATAATGGAAGAATGATGTCCTTGAAAAGAAAAAGTTTTGAAAACTCTGGCATAGGGCATAAAGCAGGGACACACTCTAGACTGGATGCCAGTGAACTGCAGCACTCAGACACACAGACACACACACACAATATGGACAATTTAGAGATACTAGTTTACTGAAAAGCATGTCTTTGGCGCATCATGGGGACATGCAAACCTCTAACCAGGGAGCTGTGATGTGACAGTGCTACCCACTGAACCTCCAGGCTGCCCTCTCTGATACATATTTGTGTATATTTAGATATGCCTAATAGTAATAACTCTTTCCTGAAAATTTGGCATGTGGCATAATGTGACTTTGAGTCATTTTGATGACATAACCTTTAAGTTTCTTGACAATTAACCCATTGAAGACCTGCCTGATAAATATCAATATTTCACAAAAATAAACATCTAAATCTACACTCCAGGCTTATTGTAACCTGCATCAGATTGTTAGGGTGTGCATATTAAAATCATCTCTTTATCGCTTATGTACATAGGCACATTACATGACACATTAACCCTCTTCAAATGTGATGTCTTTCTTCATTGGAACAGGAAATGTTGAAACGTGCAAAATTCCTCAACATTACCCATCAACATTAATCATACTTCACTAACTTCATATTGAGCATAATCAGTTTGTGACAATTTATCAGCTGCAGCAATTTTCAATTTGAACTTAATTGCAAAAATACACAAAAAAGACAGCATATTTGTGTTAAAAACAGCAAAACATAAATCACATAAAACATATGTATAAAAAGCATACAGGTCTTGCATTATTCTAACCTGCTAACCACCTAAAAATTCAGTGCTTGGCTGGGCAGACAGCTGCTCCACAAAGTCATCAGATGCGGACTGGTTGTAGAGGACATTTAAGACTACACCGGGTGTCTAACCAGTCCTGTGTACTGCAGTGTAGGTTGCATGGTCTTGGGTTCTCGGGCTGAGAGACTGGTAGTCAAGGGAATAAAAACATTTCATCACACACAGAGCAGGCCTTAAAGTTTTCCTCCCTCAGCGTTCTGTTCAGAGTCTGAAACCTATCATACCGCCGTGAATGTGGTGCCTGTGCTGAGATTTTATATTGTAAAAGGTGCTGGTGAATCATCACAACTCTTACAAATGGCTGTCAACCGATCACATGATGGGAAGACTGACGAGACAGACACACCTGGTAGTTTGAATCCAGCTCTCCTGATGGGTCCGGCTGGTTAGCAGCTGAAAGGCATCAACACAAACTCACGCTCATGCCGTCAACGTGCAGTGTACCTTTCTCTGACGCACTGATCCATTCCATGGAATTGAAGTTTACTGCCTGACTACAGTAACTGCTGCTGGAAGAAGTGTCGCTGCCGCTGTCGCTGTGACAGGCGGCATAGTGGTTAGCACTTTAGCCTCACATCTCCAGGAGTGTGATGTCTATTCCTGCCGTAGCCTTTCATATGTGGAATTCAGCCTGTCTTCGTGCGGAATTCAGCCCGCAGTCCAAAAGCATTGGGAGTATCACGAACTACCAATCAATGCTGGTGCTAAGTGACGCTTTAGAATGTCAACATCGGCCGGTAGTTCGGGATACACCCTTCCGCCGTGGATTTTGAAGCCTCGTTTCTTCCATCACATCTTGGAAGTGTGTGTGTTATCCCTGCAAATTCCTGGCTTGTTAAAGACTCAGCTCACCATACTACAGGAAGTTCTGTTTCATTCATGGTGCAAGAATCTGTAAAGCGCAGTCGTTATTTAACAGTAACCCTAAGAAAATCTGTCCAATTGCTCACGTTCCAGCCCATGATGCATGCTGGGACATTTTTTTTTTACCACATCATCATAATAACTGTAAACTTTTATTGGGTGTGTTTGAAACCAGGTCTTTATGTTTAATTCACTGTGTGAACATGCTAGCCACTCAAAACTGCTAAAACTACCTGGGAATTTAAAGCACAGCTAAAGATTACAGCCTTACCTGCTGCAGCTGATGATCCCGACTTCCTCTGGACCCAACAGTAGACGAGCAGGATAACTGTCCCAGTGAACAGCATGTCCCCGATTATAAAGCTGACCACCTGGATCCCATCCAGCTCCCAACAATGCTTGCAAACTGCTCAGTATGAAGAGGAGGAGGGCAGAGGAGGCCAATGGGGGCAGATAGAAGGAGGATGGAGTTGTAGTTTAAGAAAAAAAGCAAAATCAGGAAAGGCAAATTTGGGGCATTGGCCATAAGAAAGGGACAAGTAGGCTATGTCAAATGGAGGTCATCTTTTAGCCAATTCAAGTTTATCAGGAATCAGAATACATAATTATTTACTGAACATACTGTATATATATACTGATTACAGTAACACAATATAGCAATATATCGAATCAACATTCAATAAATAATCAAACCAGTAAAATCACATGTATACTCACCTTTTACTTTTAAATAATAGTAGTATGTTTTTATTTTTTCTTCTTGCAGTTTATATTTACAGGAGTATAACCCTTTTACAATTTCATCAGATGATATTGAAAGTTTATTACTGCCTTTTATTGCTTCGGGATTTGCAAATTGTCCTGTCCAATCCAAGGGATTTCCTGGACAGGTCAGGGTGACGGTGTTTGAAAGGAAATCTATTTTCCCTAAAAAACAGAGAAAGGGACAGCGGTGCACTGTAATCCACTTTATTTGTCAGACTTTTCAACCAGGAAGTTTTGTCATACTTAGCTATGGTACACACACAAAGTCCAGAGCGACAGAAGTGGAGAAAAGTTCCCCAGGTTATATTTTTATATTTTAAGGTAAAAATATGGTTGAGTTCTGGTATTTTATCCACACAACTATTACAGAGTATGTGCAAGAAATGCAATGAACAAAAATATGATTTAATCATTACATTCCTTTGACATATCACACACTGCATTCACGGAGATGTAAAATATCCGATCTACAATAAAAATAATGATGACTTCATATTGGCAATGAACCTATTAAAACTCACCAAGAAAGTGCAACATTGTTAAAAGCCTGTTTTAAATTAAACTGATAAACAAAATCATGGAATTAATTAGTAATAAATTGATGATTAAAACATGCTAATCATATGTACATATAACTTATTCTGCTGTCCATAGCAGAAGTTTGTGATCTAAAACTATCATCGTACGATTCGAGAATAATGACCTGCTGAAAGTCAGAAATAACAACAGAAAGCTACGTTCTGTAAAAGCTCACCTGCACCTTCGCACGCCATAACGGTCAGGCTGAACACGACGACGGTCAATATGGATGTCTTCATTTTCCTCTCAAGTGCTGATTCTCCCCCTGTCTCGTCTGGTGTTCCGACTGACCCAAAGTGTAACAGGAATGGATCTGATTTGGGTCAGATCTTGAACTTAAAGGCGAATATAATATCCTTGCAGATGATAGATTTTAAAATGCCTCTTGCCCTTCTCTCTCTCTCTCTCTCTCTCTCTCTCTCATGGCAGGAAGCAACAACAGTTATGGCTGAGCCCTGTAGATGATCAGAGACGAGACTTCAAGCGTTCTATTACAACTATGTGGTGAGAAGGGATGAGGAGGTTGGCCATACGCTGACCTGAAAAGGTTGCAACTTCCACAACCTTTTAAGTGCATATATTCTTGCCTGAGTGTCAAAGGGCATATTTTCCCCTCTCAAAAAGAGAAAACTACATTGCTTGACTAAAACTGCAATGTAAACTTCTGTCAGATGCTGTATGAACCCATAACATGCATTCATAAGAATATAGTATTAAAAACTGGAACAAAGATTTTCTGATCAAAAAAATTAAGAGAATTATTCACCTGACACAAATTCAGTTTTATATCTTGTGTTATTTAAGCTGGGGATTTCAGTTATCATCCATTCACAAATTTCCTTCTTTTTATGGCCATTAAATGTACGCTATCACAATCCCATGCAGAAATGTACAGCATCAAGATACTAGTTATAGTTGCTTAAAGACAAAAAAAAAAAAATCATGCAACATAATTGACCATAGTGGTTTTTTCAATTCTAGCAGTGTCCCCTTGGTGTCAGTGATACTGTCCAAACAATCGTCCATTACATAAATCTGTCATTAAATACTTGCACCAACAAAAACTTACGTTTTTGTTACTTTGCATTACTTACTTTACATTTTTCATTCCCTCTTTCTTTTGAACCTTATGATACAATTGCTTTAAACCACTGACTCTTGGCGTGGGGCGATGAAATCATGATAAACTATGATTCTAAGATCCTCCAAAAGCCCAGATTTTAAAATAAGTTGTAAATGATTTCAAGATATACATTCTCATTGAGAGAGTACGTCGAGAGGCACCAGATTATAAATGACATCACCACTGGAGTACTGGTTATGTTACGTGCTGTTAACAGTAGTCTACAGGTTCAAGTCACTGAAAAGATTTCAGATCCTTCCTGTATCAAAAAATAATAGCAGAATAAAATCAGTGTAAGGAAGTTTACATTACAAACTTATTCTAGTACTTGTGTCAGGGGACAGACACAGACTCCCAAAGTTGCGGTTGCCACTCCCAAAGGCAGTTGCATTTATTCACTGGAACAGAAGGACACAGCAGCACATACAGGGCAGGTGGAACAGGACGTCACCACATGAGGTTGCATGGTCCTGGGAGATGGTCATTCCTTATGGCAGGTGGTGGTCTCCCTCAGCACTTCCACTGCCTATCCTGCCCCACTGGCTTGTCCTGCAATGGGCCCACAAGCCCAGTCTCTCTCTCCCTGGCTTGCTCCTGCTCCTTGATGCCCCGGAGGAGCTAACTGCCAATGGGTGCCAGCTGTGGCTCCTCCCACATTCCACCCAGGTTGTGTCAAATGCAGGCCCTAATTAAAGGGAGCCATTGGCTCTCAGGCTCTAGCGCTGAGGATTGGGAATTCAGGGGCGTGGCACTCCCAGATCGTCCCACTTGTCTTAGTAATTTAAGCATGGAATGATTATCCAGATGTGGTAAAACAAAGCTCCGAATTTACCAAATGATTTGGCAAATGTTGCTGAAGTCTTTCATGCTGCCTGCCTCTCTTCATATTTATACATTTCCAATGTTATGCTTTTCCTGCATGATCATCATCATCATCATTCACTTTCGGCTGCTCCCGTCAGGGGTCACCACAGCAGACCAACTGTCTCCATCTCCTCCTGTCCTCCTCATCCCACTCTGTCACACCAACCATCTGCATGTCCTCTCTTACCGCAACCATAAACCTCCTCTTTGGCGTTCCTCTTTTCCTCTTGCCGGGCAGCTCCATCCTCAGCATCATTCTCCCAATATACCCAGCATCTCTCCTCTACACATGTCCAAACCAACGCAATCTCGCCTCTCTGGCTTTGTCTCCAAACCGTCCAACCTGAGCTGACCCTCTGATATACTCATTCCAAATCTTGTCCATCCTCGTCACACCCAGTGCAAGTCTTAACATCTTTAACTCTGCCACCTCCAGCTCTGCCTCCTGTCTTTTCGTCAGTGCCACCGTCTCCAGCCAATGTAACATAGCTGGTCCCACTACCATCTTGTAGACCCTCTCTTTCACTCTTACTGGTACCTGTCTGTCACAAATCACTCCTGACACTCTTCTCCACCCTGCCTACACTCTCTTCTTCATCTCTTTTCTGCACTCCCCGTTGCTCTGAACTGTTGACCACAAGTATTTAAACACAACCACCTTTGTCTACTCCCTGCATCCTCACATTCTGCTGTCCTCCCTCTCATTCACATACATATTCTGTCTTAGTCCTACTGACCTTCATTCCTCTCCTTTCTAGAGCATACCTCCACCTCTCCAGCATCTCCTCAACCTGTTCCCTACTCTCACTATAGATCATAGTGTCATCTGCAAACATCATCATCATCCACAGGGGCTCCTATCTGATCTCGTCTGTCAGCCTGTCCATCACCATTGCAAATAAGAAAGGGCTGAGAGCTGATCATTGATGTAATCCCACCTCTACTTTGAACACGTCCGTCACTCCTACTGCAGACCTCACCACTGTCACACTGCCCTTGTACATATCCTGTACCACTCTTACATACTTCTCTGCCACTCCAGACTTCCTCATACAATCCCATAACTCCACTCTAGGTACCGTGTCATATGCTTTCTCTAAGTCCACAAAGACACAATGCAGCTCCTTCTGATCTTCTCTTTACTTCTCCATCAACACCCTCAGAGCAAACATTACATCTGTACTGCTCTTTCCTGGCATGAAATCATACTGCTGCTCACTAATCATCAGCTCCCTTCTTAACCTAGCTTCCACTACTCTTTCCCATAACTTCATGCTGTGGCTAATCAATTTTATCCCTCTGTAGTTACTACAGTTCTGCACATCACTCTTATTCTTAAAAATCGGTACCAGTACACTACTACTCCACTCCTCATGCATCCTCTCGCTTTCCAAGACTGTGTTAAACAATCTGGTTAGAAACTCCACTGCCATCTCTCCTAAGCACCTCCATAGGTATGTCATCTGGACCAACAGCTTTTCCATTCTTCATCCTCTTCATAGCCGTCCTTACTTCCTCCTTGCTAGTCCGTTGCACTTCCTGATTCACTATCCCCACATCATCCAGCCTTCTCCCTCTCTCATTCTCTTCATTCATCAGCCCCTCAAAGTACTCTTTCCATCTGCTCAACACACTCTCCTCGCTTGTGAGTACATTCCCATCCTTATCCTTTATCACCCTAACCTGCCGCACATCTTTTCCAGCTCGGTCCCTCTGCCTAGCCAATCGGTACAGGTCCTTTTCTCCCTTCTTAGTGTCCAGCCTCTCATACAACTCACCATATACCTTATCTTTGGCCTTCACCACCTCTCTCTTCACTTACGCTTCATCTCCTTGTACTCCTGTCTACTTTCTTCATCTCTCTGACTATCCCACTTCTTCTTTGCCAGCCTGTATACTCTGTATACTCTCCTGTACTTCCTCATTCCACCACCAGGTTTCCTTGTCTTCCTTCCTCTGACCAGATGTTACACCAAGCACCTTTCTAGCTGTCTCACTTACCACTTCAGCTGTAGTTGTCCAGCTATCTGGTAAGTCTTCACTGCCACCAAGTGCCTGTCTGCTTTTCCTGCATGATGAACAGCTTAAAATGTGAAACACATAGATTTGTCTCATTTATATATGTGTGTTGGTTATTCCTTGAGTCCATCAGTAGCCAACAACCGTTTTTAAAATGTCAGAACCAAATCAGTTGTAACAACCACTGGGAAGACAATGAATAGCATGTTTGCTACTTTTCAGTAATGCATAATGCATTGGCTCCCCCCCCTCCAATGTCTAGCCAGACAAACAATGATTGATAAATCTGACTGAATCATTCAGATGAACTTATGTATTACAACAAACTCCAAATAATTCCAACATACCAGTGCATTTATATCATGAATGTCCTCAATACATAGACTGCAAAGTTATGTTTGCAAAATAATATAAAAATCTAAATACTTATAAGCATTGATACCATAACCATCAAAGATGCCGAAAGCTTAAAGGTATAACACTTTATAAGTTAGAAAACAGTACGGCCGACTATAGCAGAACTTAGGTTGTACAAACAGACGACGGATTCTGTAGTTGAACGAAGCCCTTTGGGCATTATGGAAGAAAGAGGAGCAATATCTGTGACTGAACGGGTTGAACAAAAACCTTGTTCTCAGCAATTATTTATTATCAAGAAATTGCAATGAAGATCGTGGGATTTGCTGTGAAAACCACGCCCGTACAGTGACCGTGAGGGGGACGGCACAGGAAGGCCACCTTACTTCGGGGGATGACAAGACACAATCTCGTTAGTCACTGCAAACGTTTCTTTCGGTCTGAATGTAACACTGATTTCGAAAGAAGAAGCAGAAGACAGTGGGGACGTGTTAAATCAGTGCTGACAACTGACGGCGACCTGATGTACGGATCTCGGCTTCAGCTCCTTGTAGTCCTAACTGGACTGGTGGCGTCAGGTGAGTCGGAGTAAACTGCGCAGATTTTTATAGACCATCATGCACCAAAAAAAAAAGCAAATTACAGTTTATTAACAGGGACAAAGCTACTTCCTATAACATTATTAAGCAGCTTTTATATTGTTACATTTGGGAGCATATTTGTCAACTTTACGCTGCTGAAGCTGTTTTGTATTCAGGTTCGGGCGGAAGTTTTTGACGTTGTCTTAGATTGCAAAACTTATTATTAATAATTAACACACGTTAGCCAGATTCGAGTAGGTGAGGTATGTAAAACAACACTGTTGATATATGATTATTTAATTCTGGGAAGGACTGAAAATGTGTATTTTATAGGTGTTGCTCGTGGCTTTATTCCACTGTTTTGTTTTTTATTTTTTTTTTAAAAAAGCGTCGACGGCTGCTAATTGCTTTTCAGCATTTGTCGGTCTTCGGTTAGACACATTGTCTCGAGCCGATCCAAGATCATCTATTTCCTGCTTCTAAACAAAAATGCATCCGAGGTTGCGTGCAAAGGCTGAAATCCTGTTTTATTAATGCTTCTATAAGCGTACCCACCTGTTCTGTTTGGTGCATTTGGCAGGGCTGTATCGCAATGACAGTGACAATAGAAATGTTAACAATAGCCCTTTATCAAAAGTGAACTGCCTTTTTTTTAATAGATAACTTTAAGTCAAGTAAACAAATAGTAAGGGCACGTAGGTCTGTCTGGTATGACAGCAAACAGTAAGCCATATGTGCAATATTATGTACAATAAATCATATCCTTATTATTCTTGGTTTGCCTCTTCCCGAAACACTAAAAAACGAAAGTTTCCTATGTTTTAGTAATATATTCTGACTGCCTATATATTTGTAATTAACCAAATAGACTCGTGACACAATTTGACAAAATGTGTGCCAAATACTGCATAATGCACAGTTTGGCTAATTGGTGTCTATATCACCCAGAATGTGAGTCTGTGTGTCGTGTGTGTGTGTATGTGCTCTGCGATGGACTGGCATCCAATTCACTGTGTACCCTTGCGCCCTGTGCTGCCTGGAATAGACTCCAGGTCCCCATGAATCTGACTGGGACCAAAACAATTAACAGTTAACGCTTGGAGTTTTCTGTTGTGTAAAGTAACTCCTTAAATGTGTTGTGTCAGTGTAGTGAACTGATGAAGATCCGGTGCTTTCAAAGCCGAGTATTTTGTGGTGTAATGTTAATCATGAAAATGATGACAGGAATTCTGCTACAACATTTCTTGGCACGTGGTTGCATTTAACAGAAACATTAACAGAGAAACAGTGAACAGAAAATAGGTAAATTTAAAACTTGATCCAAGCCCGTATAGGTCTATTTCCCTGCTTTTCCAATATGTTAATTAAAATGCAGTGATTTTGTCAGCAAGCTGAGAGTTCACGGACCTTAGATTCAGACCCATTCTCTGCGTTCACTATATATTACAGAGTTAAGCCACATAATGTCATCTGATTGTACCATAATGGTTTGAAGTCCCAGAAACCAAAATTTCAGCAGAGAGCTATCGGTATCACTCTGTCATGTAAACTCAGATTCAGAAGTTATCAGCCAGGCCTGAAAGGCTCTGTCCAGAGATTCTGATTATCCAATGTGTTTAAAAGAAATGTATTAGCAAAGGATTTGACTTTTGAAATTCGGGAATAGCTTTTGTTTGGTCGAGATTAGTTTCATCACCACGTCAAGAATTTCAATAGAGGTTCTTTTTTGTGTTTCTTCAGCCGTGTTGGTATTTCTTTACTGGAGTAATTGTGAGATTTGGTAGACATTTGGTGGTGTTGATTAAACTGATAGGCATAGTTTCATTTTCATACCAAATTACTGAGCAGGATAATTCCACCTTAAACAAAAGCCCATCATTATCATTTTTCTGCTACTTTTCCTGGTGAGGGTTGTGGTGGAACCATGCCAAGTGTGTTAGACTTGACCTCTCTTACCACACAAACTCTAGCTTGTTCTTGGGAGTCGCTAGGTATTTCCAAGCAGGATGGGAGATATGGCTGCTCCAGTGTGTCCAGGACCTGCCCTGGGGCTTTCGCCCAATCATATGTGTCCAGAAGAGCTTTCTTGGGTGCCATCCATGCCATATCAAGCTGCCTGAACCACCTCAGCTGACTCATCTCCATCCAAAGAAGTAACAGCTTTTCCAGATCTCCAAACTCATTATTCTGTTACAGAGAAGGAGTCCAGCAAGCATTGCAGACAAACCTTAAGTCAGTCGCTACTATTTTAAGTTATTACCCACAGTTTATGACCATAGTTAAGGAAAGGGATTTGAAATTGATTGACTGGTAAACCAGAAGCCTCATCTTATAACCCCACCATAATCACCATGCACTTCCTCTGTGCCTGTAAAACTGTAATCTCCAAACTGATTGACCTGTTAGTCACTGGTGAGCAAGATTCTGAGGCATCTAAACCTCTTCACTAATGGCAGACTCTCCCCCTTTCTTCTGGCCATAGTTCTTTGCAGCTACTGCAGTGACTGAGGCCTTGAACATGATCCATTCAGACTTCGTGTCACAGACGTCATTTGCCACGTGGGAATTTTCCCGGAGGTGTGACTTGAATTCATCTTGCCCAGAACATTCAGTCTGACATTCCCAGTAGACCTTGTCCCATCTGGCTTCCTCCCCATGTGCTCAATCCATCTCACCACCAAGTGTTGATTATTATCAATAAGAAATTACTTCAAGTGAGATAATTACAAAGTTGATCATTGCCTTTTGGTATGGGGTTCTCTTCTACCAAGTATAACATCTCTATGTTCAAACATGTTCTTTTTTATGGACCTTCCATGGCTTACACAGAAGTCCAATAACAATTCATCACACAGTTTTAGACCTGGGAGGCCATTCTTCCTAATCATGCTCCTCTCGTTGTCTCCATCATTCCCCATGTCAGCATGTAAGTCTCCCGGCAGGGCCACTGCGTTTGTAGGCAGTGCCTTTTTGAGCACCAGAATAGGAGAGACTCCATGATCTGCACGATTTTGGGCCTCTTCATAGCCAGAGAGGTAATGTTCCACGTTCCCAAAGCCAACACCTATTTCTGATGTCTGATTTATCTGGGTTCCTCCTGCTTATATCTGCTGCTCAAATGCCATTGAACCTGCTCCCCTCCACCGCTCCATGTAGCTATGTGAGGCTAAGTCTGGCTCAGTTATGTGTGTGGTCTGGCCACCGGACACTCTCATCATTGAAACCCACCCTGAGGCATATTGTTTTTATTGGCTGTTTTCACTGGCAGTCTTTGGATCATAGTTTATCTGGCCTCCCCCCACATGCCTGTCCCTCCGCACCAAGCTCACTACAGCATTGTCCTGTGGACAGTTAAGGCACCCAAAGACTACCACCACACTAAGATCTTGATCCTTAGAGGGAGCCCATGATTATATTAAATTGAATCTGATTATTTTCTGCTCCTCAAAAAGGAAATCAGGTTAGGAGCACCTTGAACTGAACTTTTTTCTTCCGCCATGATCATTTGCTTAGATGATTTCTATTTTGAGGATATAATTTCCGTAGTCTGCTAATTGTCAGTATTTTTTTTTTTTTGAATGTAACATTAGATCTACCTTATAATGCTATGACCGGCATGTCAGAAAATAAAATGAGAAGATGGTTATCTTGTAAATTTGTATAAAGAAAAGCAACATTTAGTGTGGATTCAGAAAATGCTAAATATAAGCACAATATGAAATGGACACTGAGAAGTATGGGAAAAGAGTGACTATAAATCTCTAATTCCATCTATCTATCCAACCAATTTTTCAACTATTTATACTGGTCAGGGATGCAGAGGGTCCTGGATCCTATCCCATGCAGCCTTGGGACTTCAATTACAGTCAAAGTAATATATTAATGCTTAATAATTTGAAGTTCGACCCGTTTTCATTTAAGGCCTTGTACCTTTGAATCCTGACTTTTTGTTTCGGCTTTACAGTTGCACAACTCTGCAAGCACTGGCATGTGAAAGTATTCTAGCCTGCCACCTACTATACATGGAATTTATGAAGTCTGGGCTTAACAGTCATGCTGAGGTTTTAGCCCAGAGACACCTTGGTGAATAACAATGTGAATAATAATGTTAAAGTAAGCTTTCTGCAGAGACTTACTTTTCGTTTACGATACTTATGTTCACTGATCCTAGACTTAGTATTCTTAGTAGTGTTCTGTGTGATTTTCACCCGTTTGCTATTGGGAAGTAGTTAAGTCTGACTTTGTTGTGTAATCAGTGCTTCGGGCGTTTAGTTGTTCATATTTCAGCAAAGTTGTTTTGTTGCTCGGCGAATTATGTGTTTACTACATACCCTGCTGACACAATGGCAAGACGTTTGCAAGTCTCTGAAGTATTAATCTTTATGCTGATGGGGGGGGGTTGGGGGGTAGGGGCTCCTTTGAAACAAAAATAATAAAATGTAAGCAAATCCCACATCACAGTTGAGTCATGTGCTGTTCTTAGAACCAGACAAACTAGAAATGTCTGAGAGCTTCCAGACACCACGCAGGTTCACAGACAGTAGCAAGAGGACGCTGCTAATCTTCTCTCATACATGTGCTTTTATGTTGTTTTTCACACGTATTTAAGAGTTCCTCAGTATTACATGATTTCGCCAATCCAGAACCTTTATAGCAGCGTATTTAATGTGTTTCTTTGATAAACGGTGCTAAGTGTAGATCATGGTTTTTATCCCTCAAAACACAATGGGCGAGAAGCCTTGTACTCTTTCAGTTATGTGTTGCACAATGGCTTACTGGTCGAGCGTGTTTGAGCGAGGTGGAAAGTGGTTTTACTTTGACCTTGGTGCATTGGTCATTTTCTCATGATTGTGTGTAACTGTGGGGAGGGTCATGATCCAGGAACAGCCCTTCCCCGTTCCAGTCTGGGATCCGCCTGCATAGATTATAGACTGAGGCTGACCACCCCTACCCACCATAATCCAATGCAAACTACCACCCAGTTGGGAGTGTCTTTGATGCTTTCTTCCAGCCAGTTGGCTCAAAGTTCAGACGAGGTTTGAATTTTCAAAGCGATCTGTTGCCGTGGCAAAGGGAACAGGCGACAACATGTTAAAATTATGAAACAGTTTGGATGTTGTTGAATAAAATAAACCATCACTGATCCTTGCAAGAAACTGGACTAGTTTTAGTTTGTCCCACGTGTAAACGTTTGTAACAAGCTGTGAAGGTACTGCAAGGCAAGTAAACAAGTCAGTGTTCTGACAGCTTGTCAGTGACCAACTTAAAGGCCAAAGCCGTAACACACAGAGCTCTAAGGTAATGGCCAGACCAACAAGCTGTGCAACTCTTATCTAGTGTGGCTCGTTTTACTGTGTCCCGTTGTTTCAGATGACTTTACCTCTCCGTATGTGTCACACCTGCCAACTCCAGAAATATTAGTCCATGTAGCTGAATAGGTGTCCTTGTTTAGCTTAATGGTAATATTAGCACCTGCAGTTAGTCTTAAGGAAGAGTCCTGCTCTGAGTCTGAAACCTTGTCCTGTACAAGCCATTATCTCCGTCCTTCAACTAATGGTCTTTGCTCCGACAGGCTTAATAGAGGCACCGGTTAATGGGTTAAATCAGATGTTACCTCCATGATGAGTTTTTGAAATGCTGCCTTTTTTTTTTTAGTTTGTTTTAATTCCTTTTACATTATCTACAGAGCCTCCTTTTTAATGCTGACATGTTGTGAAAAAACACCACATGAAAGAGCCCCGGAGGCTTGAAACACGATAGGATATGCAGGAAGCAGTGACAGTGTCAGATTTGGCTGTCTGCGTCTAGTGTGGTGGGTCCTTCTATCACACTGAAGGTGGGCTGTAGGGCAAAGTGGGTGGAGCTCTACTAGCTGTTGGCCCAATAAGGTGGGCTGCAATGCAAAGCAGGCAGGCTCTACTAGTTATTGGCACGTTGAGGTGTGCTGCAGGTTTTTCCCAGTTATTGGAAAGAGTTCCTATTACACAAACACAGCCGTATCTGTGATGTAAAATGCAATTCTAAAATCATTGCAATTCTGCGTGTGGGAGAGAAGTGAGACATTCTGTGATGATTAGTACTGAATTGTTCATGTGTTTGGACTTGCGTAAACATCAGTTTGAAATCTTCAACCATTTAGGTTTCAGCTAGCCCTTGGGTGTTTACATGTAAAGCTGTGACCAGCTGCATTTTGTTTTCCTTCCAATTTAGTTGTCATTTACACAAGAGAACTTTGAGTAGCTATGTTGAATCAGTGTTGAATAACAGTGCCTCTTTCGCTTACAACGTCACCTGTAGCTACCAGAAAGATGGCCAACATTAAGAATTCCCGATAGGAAAGGGGGTGAATACTGGATAGGGAGGATGGAATGATGCATGAATGGGAGGTTCGTTCTGCAGATAAACAATGTTTATTGAGCAATCTGTAACTGCTGTAGTTTTTATAACCAGGTACTTTGGGCAATGAAATGGAAATAAATAATAATTTTATAGCAAGTTTATGTGGTTATGGGTCGTGAATCATTTTGACCGTATTGCAAAAACAGTGATAGTTGGAAGTTGGAAAATTTGAGTAATTCTCTCAGGTGCTTGTGAACAGCTGACATGTGATGTAATGTTAGAGTTAGATTTTTAAAACCTGTAACGTCTGCACTTAAACCGTCACCTGAAACTTACAGCAACTTGTACTCCAGGCTTTAATATGTATATTTAACTACTGATAGGCTCCGTGAGTTTGGGATTATTTCTACAATGACTTTTGCTGCTTATTTTAATTTCTAGGCTTGAAGTAAAACAATTTTAGAGATGAAGTGACTGGTGTTCTGCTAAGATTGAGCTAATGAGCCCATAGTGACACTTACTGTACATGTTGGGAGATAACGCTCTGCTTGAAGCTGCAGTTATCTTGAATTTCTCCCTCTGTTAAACAGGCTTGGGTTGGCATAGAAAAGTAAAATGATGAGCCCATTGATTCCCGTTCACCTGTACTTTATAATTATCCGTCGGTCCCCGGAACGCGACCCCTGACCCTAAACCTGACACACACTTTCTTTTTGTGTTTTTTACCTTTGGGGTTGATGCCAAAATGGCAGTTTTTGTGTGTGCGTGAGTGTGCGTGTCTCCCGAACTCATAGCCCTTCTCCATACCTGACGTCCGTCTCCGTCACATGGTTCTCTTCACCATTATATATAGTTCAATTCTTACACTGCACACGGAGCCTTCATGTTGTCCCCATGTTGTGCAGGTCTCCTCCAGGTACTCTGGCTTCCTCCTGCTGTCCAAAGACATGCAGTTAGGCTTAGTGCCATCTCTAAATTGCCCATAGACTATGTGTGGACTGGCTTCTCAAAAAGGATGTACCCCATTCTTGTGCCTTATGCAGCCTGGGATAGGGTCCAGGCCCCCTCACCAAGATATGGGGCTATAAGATGGATGATGCCCCAAGTGCCCCCAGCTGTTGTTGGTAACCTTTTACCTTACAGGTTGTTGTCTGCTGTCCTCCATGGTGGTATTGGCATCCATAAATGCAGGTGGCTGCAGCTTTCCCTGTGCAGAACCCCGCTGAGCTGGCACAGTGCTTACCAATGTGTTGGGTGTTAGTCAAGCACGTCTCTCAACTTCTAGTGTTGCAGGTCAGCGGCATTAAAATGTACACCTCGGGCGAGCTGGAGGCTGTGAACGGGACGGACGTCAGGCTGAAGTGTAGCTTCCAGACGACGGAGCCCATCAATCCATCCAGCTTGACGGTGTCCTGGATCTTCCGACCTCTGGGAGTTGGCCAGGACGAAACCGTAAGTCAGGTCACAGCTGATGGCTGAACTGTCTGTTATTAAAGGTGCAAATCATTATTTCAATGTTTCAATCTTCATATCAGTTTGGGCTACTTGTTACTTAAGCATATGTGCTGTATGTTAATGTAATTTCTCCACCTTATACCAATGATGGAAAACCAGCTCTCCAAATGGAGCTGTTACTTTCCTGGTTTGTATATCAGCATTTTCAACGCAGCTGCTCTACATATAGGAATTTGGTACTGGGTTCGGACTTTGTTGAGAAAAATAGACTCAGTCATAAAAAAAGACAAGTTGAATATAAAAACAGACCAATACTAATAAAAAGCAAACACAAAACAGCTTCCAATGTATAATCCATTTTTATATTAATATTCACTGGTTATATTTGTAAATTTTAATTTTAAGCAAAGTTTGAAAATGTTGGATACGAAAGTCAGGGAAGCACTTAGAAATGAACCCAGATTTCTCTGTAATGACATTTTAAAAGCTGGTTCCCTGACATAGCCTGTTAATATCCCAACCTCTGTCCCTGACCTAGCCTGTCTTATTACACCGTCCTCCGTCCCTGACCTAGCCTGTGTTATTACACCGTCCTCCGTCCCTGACCTAGCCTGTGTTATT
>JAACJT020023204.1:0-24771 GCA_009936485.2 Gymnarchus niloticus | reverse complement strand
AGGGACTGCACTTAATTTCGTTGTACTCGTTACAATGACAATAAAGATATTCTGATTCTGATTCTGATTCTGATTTCCTCAAATCCGCAGGACCAAGTGAAACTTTGGATGCACCTATCTGAACGAATTCATTTCACCTCTGCATCCTTTAGTGCCGATGGGGAGAGGAGAGTTTATTTTCCAAGAGATGGTAACGGCGCCGATTTGGCTGAAATTTAGTCACGTTTCCGCATCATTTTCCCCCAAATATACTCTGCCCCGCAGTCCTTCCCTGGAAACGGATCCTGTGTTGTCAACCCAAGCAGATTCAGCTGTTTGTGAGGCATTAAAAAAAGAAACACAGAAGTTTTGGTAGACCAGCAGCAGATATCCATGCAGCCCCGCTGTCAGACCGGCTTTTTTAACCCTTTCAGATGAGAAGCGCACTAATGCCTCGGGGCTGACAGCAGGGAACAGCTCCCAAGGGACACATCGCTGCAGGCTATGGAGCCTGCCACCTGGAAAGCGCCTGTCACTGCTGATTGATTCCAGCAACATGGGCCAGCTGTGCAGGTCAGCGCTGTGTGTCATGTATCTGCTTTCAGAATGGAGCCTTCATTTTCAGGGCATAGGTCTCCTTTGATTGGCCTCTAATCTAACCTTAATCACATGGGAGACTGTGCTTGGGCACATTGGATTTAAAGGCCATTTGGTAAGCAAATAAACATGAAAGCAATAAAAGGCATTTGGAAGTGAATGAGATGTGACTTCTTATACGGGGTCCTTCAAGGCCATCAGGGGGAGACTCTCCTTCTTTCATTTTCCTCATGACATTGATAACTGTGTGATTATTATGCAGGTATACACAACTTCTGTGGCGAAGGAGGCAAACCCTTGGGGGGCAGGCTTTAGGTAGATTTTTACACAAAGCTGTATACAGCCAATGAATCCTGCTGTTAGGATGATGGGTTCAGGTTAGGAGGGGGGGAGATGGGGCTCTGAGGGGAATTCATGCTCCACCACAAGGGGGCGTATGTGGGCCCAGACCCTAGCTGCCTTGAGATGTGGTTCTCATCATTATCCTACTATATCGGAGGCTAAATCCAAACAAACACGCACATACAAACACCTCGCTGGATGGGGGGGTGTCTTTCTCAGACAGTCATTCTCAGTCTCCCGACTGATCGTACGGTTCATCTCGTTCACACCACTTGTGTGTGTGAGATTCTGTTTTGGAAATTAAAGTGCTGTGTCTTTATGTGTCTCTGAAACCAGGAGCCAGAAAAAGCTTAATTCACACAGGTCAGGAACGACACGGGAAACGTGGAAAAAACGCAGAACTGTCATTGTTAACATGCTATGTTGTCGTGCATCTCGCTAACTTGGTTTCAGTTTTTCGTTTGATGTTGGCTTTGTTTTTTTGATAGCGCAGGGCCACCGTGGGCTCCTCCAAAGACATGGGGCCCTAAAGCATCTTTTGTCACGCTGACTCCATGTTGGGGCCTCGGACCACAGCCTGTCTGTCATACAGACTGTGGTGTAGTTCGACCCACTTCCGCCCGACCTTCGCCCGTCCTACGCCCGACCCGGCTGTCGCCTCCAGTAAAAGTGGCTGTCTGTGTGGATCCCTGATATTTCACATTGCTTCCACGCCAGGGAAATTTGCAGCGAGCCAGCAGAGTACACACTCAACAGTTGTCTTGAACCAGTGCTTGAACAGTGTCTCCACCGCCCCCTGGTGGTGGCTGGTGACAGGAACGACAGCGGACTTTTTTCCATGATGCTGTCCCCAAGGCTGTCAGTCACTCTGATGTATTGCAGTCACAGGGGCCACGTTCAGTCACTGCAGCAACAGTTCCTGGTCCTACAGCCCAACATATTCATTCTATTCCAATAAATGTGTATGAGGACTGGAATCTGCTAGGTAGCCCCATATCAATTAGAGCCACGTAATTTTTGTCTACATTCATGCAAGGCAGATAATCTGAGCTGCTGCAGCAGGTGCTCTGGCTGCATAATGGGAAGATCATTTGTCAGAGGTCATCAGCTGACTGATGGGGGGCTTATCGTGCCCTTGACGCTCACCAGAGAAGGTAGCATGCAGTTTGGCTCACACCTTCAAGAGAACACCAAACGCCCAAACGTGACAGTACTTCACTTGTGAGATCCCGATACAGACTTAGACACCTGAGTGTGTTTAAGGACACGTCACCAAAGAGGATTGCTATGAAAGTTTTGTTAGGCATTCAGGATGCTGTCAGTTTTTACACATCCCCCCCTTGCTCCTTATGTCACACACGTACAGGTGCAAACAAAACTCAGTGACAGAGTCCAGGGTCAGCCATTTTCCCAGCAGCCCTAGAGCAATTTTCATGGCTCTGAACCTTGCTCTAGGGCCCAACAGTGATGTGATCAGAGGACTCAAACTAGAAACCTTCCGGACATGACTAAAGGCTCCAAACCCACAGGGCTACACAGTGGTCTGATAGCCAGCTTGTTCAGGTATTCACCCATCCCCCAGGGCCCTGTACTGTCGCAGTCCCCTAATAGCTGGGATGTAATTTTGGAATTATGAAAGGCTGTTGTGCAGCACTCCAGGGTGGCCCTAAAATTAATAATAGCCACCAGCTTGAGGGATGCATCAGTGATGTATGGGGGGCAACAAATAAGGAGGATCCGAGGCTGACCTCTCAGGTCACACAGATAAGGATGAGTAAGACTCACATCTATACCACCAGGGGGCGACCTCTCAGACCACTCAGATCAGGAGGAGTAAGGCTCACATCTATACCACCAGGGGGCGACCTCTCAGACCACTCAGATCAGGAGGAGTAAGGCTCGCATCTATACCACAAGGGGGCGACCTCTCAGACCACTCAGATCAGGAGGAGTAAGGCTCATTATAAAGATTCTCCATCCGGCTGGCTCTCCCTGACTTTCTGTGCATTGAATAATTTATTTGTTATTATTTTATGAATGATCCCATAATCCCATCAGGCTGTCAGATGGCGGAGCACCTTGTGATGACATCATGTGGGCTGGCATCTACTCCCTCAGCACTCTTTTACGTGCCCCCCTCTTAGGAGACAGTCTTACCGATACCTGCTGGCCCCATGCCGCGGGCTGGGGCTGTGTGTTAGAGCAGGGCATTTAAGGGGAAGTGCAGTTAATCACTGATTATCTGGTCTGTTGACGAACGGCACAGTTAATTGAGAGTGTGTCATCACTAGCGGGGTGGGCGCCAGTCACAGTGGACCCCGTGGGGTGAACTTCTGAGCGGCTTAAACAGCCACACTCTTTAAACTGCCTCCGATAATATGTTTAAATTCAATAAACCAAAGGGTTGATATGCGTCAGGGAGACATATATATATAAAATGGAATTGACACCCTGGATAATATAAACCTTCGCTGTCATCTGAGCCCACACAGCTGCTGACAAGGAGAATGACAAAGACAGTGAGAGGAGAGAGGGAGCCCCCCTCCCTGCCAGCTAGTAAGGTAGAGGATGCTTCCCAATTGACTGCCTTCTACTGGTCGGGCCACAACACTGCATTAGTAGGTAAAATGTGACAGGAGGCTGCTCCAGGCAGCATGAGCTCAGATCACAGAAAGGCACAACAAGGGGCTTGGGGATGGGGGCACAGTCCAGGGGGAGCTCTTGTTCAGACAAGAAAAATAAATCTCCCACAATAAACTAAGAAAAGGAATTTCAACATCTATGCATTGTTAAAACATGTCCTGTCAGAAATCCATAACTCATTGGACCTTTGGCCTCCATCCAGAGTGAGTTTTTTTGCCCAGACTCTGAGGTACGAAAGTGAAAAAAGCAAATATAATCATGTGACCTGGCTGTGAATATAGAGCAAGGCTGCGATGTTTTAGGGATGTGGAAACAGCCAGCCACTGGCAGGAGGGGATTGCTGTTAGGTCCTCCGCCGTGCTTTGGGAAATACTGTACATCATCTGCCCACAGAATCAGCGGATTCATAGCTGAGCACCATGGGTTTTTTCTAAATTTCTTCTCACCTGTGATCTTGCTGGAAAGCAAGATGAACCTTGAAGCAGAAATTAATGAGGAATGAACACACCGGCCAGCACAGCTAATGTATTAGCAATGTAGCATTTCAGACGGTAATCGTTGAATATTTAATGTCTTTCTGGAAAGGTGTATTTTGTTCATTTCTTCAGCATGTCATTCAATGCTACTCTGATCTCAGCTCTTCCCATACTGCGTACTTTTTGATAAGGATAAATAAACATTGATGCCAATCGGAGGATGGAACCTCATTCTTTGTAAGGGGTCTTTTCAAATCTAGAGTCTCTCACAGAACTGACCTGTCATCTGTGATCACAGACACTTTCTGACTCTCAAACGGGATTTATGCTCACTGCCGGGGTGTGACTGCGAGAAAGTGCTTATATTTTATCTATGAGATGCCAGCATTAATTCAGTAACCTTGAGTGCTTGGGGGGTACAGTAAGGCAGAGTCATCACCTTGTCTCATCAGACCCCCAAAAGTGCAGAAACTGATGTCAAGCACACTCTGCTCTTGGCTCTAGTTGGCCAGAAAGCACAATGACAGTAATAAATAGGACCATAAACCACAGCTTGTCTCTTGGAGCCCATCCAATATCTGTACCCCTTACACCTGAATCCCCATCCAACCATGCTTCCTCGGGGGGCTGGGGCAAGCCTGGGAAGGCTGGGTGGGAAGAGGGAGATTAAGGATGACGACGGTGAGTGGTGACACCCAGGCCTGTCTCAAGACAACAGATAAACAAGACAACCCACAGCTGAGCAGCAAGGTGGCCCCTGTCTCACGTAGGTGTGGCCATGCTAAGGCTTTACTCACGTGCTAATTAATATTCACATGCTAATTAATATTCACTGGTATTCGCCACAGGCTCGACCACCCTATGGAAGCTGCTAGTACTGGCTAACATGTGTGTTCTTTATGTTACAGGGTGGGCATGTGGTTTCACGCACATGTAAAGAAAGATATAAAAAGATCAGCTGAAGATTTCGGCTGAAGATTTAAGTGAGGATGAGATGCTCTTTAAAAATGGGGAGGATTAAACCGTCAGTCCGGGTTCTGTAAATGGGATTCGCTTGGCAAAACGCAAAAGTGAGGGCGTTCGTCCAGCTTGTATGTACCTGCGGGGCGACGCAGGACTTGGGGGGGCGGGACACGGCTCACTCCCACCCTCTGCCAGACCTGGCTCTGCATCGAGGTGCAGATGTGCCTGCAAGCAGGTTTGTGTGAGGAGGATATGAAGCAGGAATGAAGCATTATTTGGGTGTGAGGATATGGATTTATGCCTTGTTTGAATAACTGACTAACACATTAACCGGCATGTACTCTCCCTGCTATCGCCGGGAATATTCAGCAACGTTCTGCCCCAAAAAGCGGATCGTCTCTAACTGTGGTCCAAGCCCATATCTACCTAACCTTTTAGTCACCGAGAGATCTTGTGGCCTACATTTTCAGCCCTGAGGAGATATTCACTGTGAGAATTTGGAAGGACCTGCTAAGGCGGTCTTGTCAAAAGGTCCTGGGTGAGGATACTCCTCCACTTGCCCATCTACCCCCTCACCTTTCTGCTTTTGTTAGTAATATTTCAGCTTCCTCCTGGGATCCTGGACGTCCTCCGAGCGATGGACCACGCCAACACGTTTTGCTGCTACGTGTTGTCTCCCCTTAATTTTTTTTATCGACCAACCAGCCTGTGAGTCAGTCTTGGTGCAAGAGTGGGTTGAAGTGGGAGACAAGAAGAGCAGAGGATTACAGGTGTCACGCCTATAGCTTTAGGGACCGCAGCGAAGGACCGACGGAAGACTGAAAGTCAACACGACAATGACGTGGAAGTCATAAATCCTGGACGTGTGGGTTGAGGAGAACAGAACGGCAGTGCTTTCTACGATGGGTCTCCACTGGGAACGAGGGTTCCTGGGAACCAGAAGAATAGAACACACCAGGTTATGTCTCTATCGGAAATGAGGCCAGGTGGATTGTATTGCCACCAACAATTATGGTCACCTGACTCTCCCTACTGAGATGGATGGTAGACCCCCATGCTCTTCATACTAGCTATTTGTAGGTTTTAATTATGTCCACAGAGCGGAGATGTGGGTGGGGGGTAAAGTGATTTTTTTTGCCAGCAGGAGGCAGCACTGATAGTATTAAGACAGACACAGCATGAGTGTGTGTGTGTGTTACTCCTATGGACCAGAGTTATGAAGAGTGGGCTCATTCACCATGGCTACGCTCCCAGACGCAGTCGGGAAGGATGCGTCCATGGCAGCCCATCACCCTGCCATCCTCCCTTCTGTTTCAGCCCAGAGATGGAGGTGAGCGTGAGCTTGGTAATTATCCCAGCTCCTGCTGCGTTGTTTGTGAGAGATAAAGAACATGAGTCTGCTTGCCTGGGCAGGAGAGGACATATCGCTAAGTACATTTATCACATCGAGCTCTACAATGGAGCTTTCTCCTCGCCACATCTTTTTACTCTAGATCTGGTATAGCTCTGCCACGCCCCCAGCCACTACCACCACCACAGAGGGCTTTTACCCCACCAGCGCTGCCTCTGCAGACGTGTGAAAGGGGGGTCTCGCTTCCAGTCATGCACCCAGCCTGTGACTGGGCAGCGGTGCAAGGCTCCATATGCATCTGTGTGGGGTTGTAGTGGCTGTGGAGGTCAGGAAGGGGTGGATGATCCTGCAGAGCCGCCCGGTTCTGCCTGATATCCGCGATCTAGCTAGCAGCGGGAAGCCAGCATGTGCTTCACACTTCTAATGAATTTCTTTATGTGCAGCCGCCCGCCTGCATTTTCGGATTCTTTGGCAGCCATTTGGTTTTTATGATGCCCCGAAATCTATTCGCTTCACCTCACGCTGGGAAGGAACACTCCCTTCATGAATCAGGACTTGGAGCGGGAAAAAAGAGAAAATACAGTTATTTATTTATTTTTTTTAACGAAAAGGATGTAAACAATGAAATGGGTACCGTGGCCTCTTGGTTGTGCTGCAGTGCGATGGCGATTTTGCGTCTGCGTTGTCTGTGGACCGTGGTCGTCCTACGGTGCCAGATGCATTTTTACACCAGAACGTGTGCTCTATTTCACGGCGAAACAAATAGCTGAAATAATGTCCATCAGAGGCGCGAAAAGACAGTCTGCTTCTCCACTATTGAGAAATAAAGTTACCAGTGCCATCGTTCGGCTAACTAAGGATGCCACTAATGGCAAATTTATAACTGTGTCCCCATAAGAGAAGAGCTTTGAAAATGTACCTGTAATCAACGTGGGAGAACAACGGGGAGTGATGATAGAAAAGCTTTAGAGGAAAGTGCCTTAAATGGTCCTTTTCATCCCGCTGTGGGAACGTAAGGTTAACTGTGCAGGTGAAACCAGTTCATTAAGGCCTCAAACTGTGACTTTCATCATCCCAGGTCTAGCTGAAGCAACTGCTGGATGAGATACATTACTGCGGACCCCCCCCAGCTTTCCCGATGAGCCGTTACGTGAGGGCGAGCGTTTAATGGCCACATCCCTGCACCACTGTCACACTGGAGAAGGCTGGTCCTCAGGCATCCCTCATTCAGAGGGGGTATGAGACACTGCTACAAGTTACCCTAACCGAGGAACACACACAGGGGGTATCAAGGCATAGAAGACTGTCAGAGAGCACCGAGAGAGCAAGACCCCTTACATCACCATGGCGATAGCTTCGCGGGGTCGAGCAATCCTACATTTAATTAAATGTCACCCTATAATAAGATTTTATATAATGGTTTTCGGCAGCCATCCCATATAAGTGAATCCGGTACACCTGCCTGCGAGCTTCTGAAACCAGCCTCGTTGGGCAGTGACCTGCCGTAAAAAGGCAGGCGCCAGTAACTCGGCGTCTTTCTCAGGCTTCCCGGCAAAGCTGTCTAAAGCCCTAAAACACTGTGCGCATTTTAACATGTTTAATTGACTTAATTTACACTTAACAACTCAATAAGGTATTACAAACGAGGTGTTTCACCCCAGGAAGCGGGGGGAGGGGGAGCGGTGGGAGATGAGAAACTCAGCCCTCTATGGGGGGAGGAGCTGAATCTCAGAAGCATGACCACAAACACAGGAGAGTCAAAGTCGTTCCAGGACTGCTGACAAACACTTTGTGCATCACTCCTCAGGCCATCCAGGGTGTGAGCCGCCTGGGAACATCTGCAATGTCACCGTTACGCACTGAGGTCAAGGGACCTTACATGAAGAGGTATTCATTCTTTTTTACACAAGTGCCACCCACTCAGGTGTCTGCAGAAAGCTTTCAGTGGAGAGAATTGCAGCGTTATTACCTTTGATCTGAGCCCCATGTAGAGCCTGGGTTTCCTTGTAAAAAATAATTCAAGTGATGATAATATTTGTTGTAAGAGAGCAGGCTGTGGTCCTCGCCAGCGGCCAGCATTGTCGTGTAACAGCATCTGTCAGGGCTCACGATGAGGGAGCGAATTTCGAAGTGTGCTGGACTCAGACACTGAAGAACAAAATGCACACACACACACACACACACACACACACACACACATATACTCAGTCCCTGTATTCTGGGGCCGGCTCGTGGAAATCCACCCAATAGGTGGGCGGATATTTTAGAGTTACTAAGCAGAGTTCTGTCACGTGGCCAAGTTTGGGGAACATTCTGGAAGTCAATGACATGCGGGGAGAGCTGAGAGAGCCACGTCCCTGTAATTAAAGCTCCCACTTTCTTGTCAGCTGGAAAAAAATGACTCTTCTGGATTTGAGCCATGCTGTAAATTCAATAAATCCACCCGGCTCATAAAAAGCAGATTGAGAAAAAAGCCGTCTTGATCGTTAGAATTTAGCTACTTTCAGCAGCACTTCCAAAATATATGGGCTTCTCGGAGGATTACCAAGGAGAGCAAGCTTTTACACTGTGCTTGTTACCATGCCGGATTAATAAAGTTGATTTTAATCCAGGACCATACAGATATTTGCTCCTCTCCCTAGTAATTAAGGGGAGCAAGTAATTGAGTGTGGCAGATAATTACCATTGGCAAGAGTAATGGAAGGGTCTGCTTCACATAAAACTGCAGGAAACCGAACAGAGTCATCCAACTTCCACTGTCTCCTGCTTTAGATTAATCAGAGGAAATCAATGTGGTTCACGTTATGAGTCTGAATGCATTCAAAGCTGACTTTGATTTTAGATTTGTTCAATTCAATTCAATTCAATTCAATTTATATAGCACTTGTTACAAACAGTCCAGGGCCCATGGTCCCCAGAGAATTAGTCTGAGGAGACAGTGATAGGGGAACCTTGGCAGACCACAGACTCAATGAGAAGTTCATACTCCTGTGGCCAGCAGGGGGCCCGACGGCTTCATTGCCATGAATCGTCACTGTCGGGATCCAAGTGCCGTAGCAGTAGACTTAGTAGGATAGGAAGACAGAAGGTTCGAACACAGGCAACAAAGCCAACTCGAGATCCACAAAGGGGAATTCAAAACACAATCAAAAATGTACAACAAGCCACTATAGGAAACTAAGAATAGCATGGTGAGACACTCAGTACCTCGCAATGAGGCAACAAACTACTGGGCTTAATTAAAGAGACTGAAAAAAGGCTAGCTGGGCTAGGCTCAGGGGAGGCCGGACAGGGCCCGGCTGGCCGAGAGAGGGTGTGAGACCCATAGTGCCTTCCTCCGTTGGTATAGCGCATTTTGAAATGCACTTTTCCTCTCTTACGCCACAGAACTTGTCAATGTGGTAAGGAAGAGGGGAAGATCTGTCTGGGAAAGAGAGAGGGAGAGGTGAAAAGTGCAGGCAGAGGGAAAGAGAGAGAAGGTGGATAGAGGGTCAGTGTGTTCAGCTGGGTTGATCTTATTGTCTCATATTCTGCTTGGCTCCGGCCTGCCCTGAACAGGAAGGATGCCGCGTACGTACGGATTCTATCTGACAGATCTCAGTAACTTCAGTCTACTTCAGAAAGCCCACGGAGAAGCTTTTAAACTGTCTTCCGGGAGCTGTAAGCTTAGCTTGTCTTGTTAATGTATGTGCCACCTACTGTTAGAATCACAGCATTGCAACTGCGTGTGTTTCTGTGTCGGGAGATGAGAGAGAGCAACGGTGTGTTAAACTGGCTGCTTAAAACATGGATCCTCTTAGCATCCCCAACATGTGAGCGGGTCTACAGGCACAGGCTGACCCGCCTTCTGTCCCAGTACCGTAGCCTATGTTTATTGCCTTTATTTGTGATTCTTTCATGACCCGTGGGTTTTAAATTTTACATTTAACGTTATCCTAATATTTTCCATATTTTAATAAGTGTTTTCCAAACCGCTTATCCAGCACAGGGTTAGGGTGAGTCTGGAGATCATCCTGGGGCAGGGGACACTCTGCAGGGGACCCCAGTCCACCACAGGGCACCCTGGGGCATTTCTGACGCACTTACTTGGTTAATTCGCATGGTGTTGCAGTACGAGAGGTGGCAGGTGGGGTGTACCTAGAGGAAATGCATGTAAATTCCAGGAGAACAGGGAAGCTGCACACACACACATAAACACACACACACACACACACACACACACACACACACACACATTCACCCATGTAGACAGACACACGCACTCACAGACAGACAGACAGACAGAAATGCCACCCCACACACGCAGTCCTATATAGAGATACACACTCATACGTCATCACAGCGCTGCCCAGTAACACAATGCAAATAAACCAATGATGATACTAATACTGACCCTTGCGCTCCGCTGAACTCCTGTCCGCGGTGTGGCAGTTCTGTGTCCGTCGGAGTGACCCTCAGCTCATCAAGACGCACGCCGGGTCGGAGCCCCTACCTCACTGCGACCCGTATCCCGCCTCCTCTGGGCCCGTCTCGGATGATGAACTTTAACGAACAACCCGTACCAAAAAGACAGCCCTCAATGCGCAGTGATGACCTTCAGCCAGACACTGACTGAGTGCTGGGCTGACAGCAACCACCGTCAATCGCTTTTCTCCGTGGCAGGAAACAGACGGCCAGAAAGAACCACACTCTGGTCCTGAGTGGGCTGAAGACTGCTGAGGAATTCTACCGTGTCCTCGGCACTTCAGCCATCATAACACCTGCTGGATGGATCCTTGACAGACCGTGGCATTCTTTTGAGGGGAAAAACATGGACAGTTAAGTAAAGAAGCAGCATGTTCTGACAAGAGGAAGGCTCTGACAAAACTGGCGGTCAGACTCGGTACCGGTGGAGAAGTAAAAGCCGATCCTCTTTCATTTACCCGGTCTTCATCGTAGCAGAGAGTATTCAGTGCTGACCTCCTGACCCTAAACATTATTGGACCCTTGAACCCTCCATAGTGACAGGTAGCAGTATCATAATATAGCAAGGAGAAGGTGAGGCTTCATTCGACACTGCAAGCCTTCCACGAACAGCTCATCAAAAACGGAGAGCATGACTTTGAGCCCCAGGAGGGAGAAGCGAGTGCATTTCAGAGCTCGGAGAAACCAACACTCTTTTGCAACAAGACCAACTACACAAGCCTGTGTTGGGTTCGAGGAAATCTTGGCTACAACTGAACTCGTTTTTAATCCTTTAAAGGAATATTTTCATAGCTGGATTTTTCACATCTTAAGGTTACATGTCCAGTTTCCTAATTAGGATTTCTCCTGCTCTACCGCTCCCGGGCCTGTGGATAGTGTTACCTGAGGAACCTTCAACTTGGACGTATACTAACCAAGTCTGGAGCTAAAGACCAGGGGGACCTCACCTCCTGCTCGGCGGAAGCCCACCCCTGAGCCGCTGACCTGTGTGTGATCGAAGACTGGTCTCAGCTCTCTCTCAAATTAAATTGTTTCCCATAATTGGTAAGAATGAAGGAGGGCCACATGAGGCGAAGGGAGGCCCTGCTGGGAAGACTTCGTTAAAATTTCGATTTCCCGACCAGTGGGGGCTCAGTGCAGTGCTGGCCGGTGGTACGGGAAGCAGGGGGCGGGGCAGGATCTAATGAGAGCTTTCATGTATCCGTTAAATTAAAAGCTGCCTACTTCATTGCTGAAACATGGTCACGTGACCACAACGCCATCTTCCCTTCAGCTCACGCACGTTTCTGTCTGCTGGATAACAGTTGCGGGCCAGAGCCGCCCTGTAAAATACGTATGTTGAAGGAGAGAGCAGCCAGGAGTTGACTTGGCAGGGTCCGTCACGCTCTGCCCTAGCACTCGCATTTACCCCGGCGTTATCTCCCCAGAGCAGCTGTGGAGGGAGGGTCCCCTGAAGGACGGGGAGCAGCCTGAGAGATGAATCGGTCAATGTAAGTGCATCAAGGGACGAGAGGCAAACATAGAGCCACAGGGGGCCGAACTGGATGCGGGGGGGCAGCCATGCCTTAAAGACACATGGCACGGCTCTCTCATAAACTGATACATCACATCCTGCATGTCACAACAAATAAAGCATGCCAAAAAGCTGCAGAGTATTCGGAGCGAGACCATGTAAGCCTCGGCTGTAGGGTGGCTTTGAAGCCACATTCATGAAACTGCTGGTGCCCAAAGGAAGGTGATGGAAAAACACTGCTCCAAAGCACGCTGCGAAGATTCCGATTTTGGCCCTCACATGCCAACACGACATACTTTTGCACTCTGGGGAAATAAATTTGTGCAGGCAAAATGCCAGGGGGCCACGAGTGAAGGCAATACAGGCTCCTTTGGCAATTAGATTAGAAAAAACACTTCTGGGGCTCCAAGGCCAAGAGGCATCATAGGAATATCGACCTCGTACAAGTCCAACATCGGTCCATAATTGTGGTCGGGTCGCCTTCTACTCCATCTGATCTGTGACGTCACGCTATCCATCATGAGGGTTCGAGCTGAAGATTGAGCTGAAGGCTCAGGATGAGAGGACATAACAATATACTCACAAAGTACTGATCCATGAAGGATGGACTTAAAGACATATTAGTGCAGTGACATTAAAGTGCAATACATAGAAATAGAGTAAATTAGACTAAATTTAATTGGTCTACAACACAGAGTTAAATACTTACACCAAGGGACCGACTTACACTGACTGACAGACGGATCCATAAAACAGATGCTCCATAATTTTACAGCCAACAGATCTTTTATTTATCAGAGGAGTTACAAGACGACCTAAATCCATCAATAAGATTAAACAGATGGCAGACAGAGTGTTCAGAGGGAGGTCCAGGCCTGTGTTTATGGGGGTGGTTCGTGTGTCACCGGTAGAGAGGGCAGTGACATAGAAGCAGGTTATTGATGTGGACCTCGAGATGACATGGAACTCGGGACAGGGGGCCTGAAGAGTGTGGTAGATAAACCCAGAAAGGCAGCATCCCAGGGTGGGACGTGGATGTCCCGCTGAGAGGAGTGGCGACAGACGCAAAGAGTGGTCTCCTTCGTCACATGGCAGAGAGCGCATGAACCCAAAGCGTGCCTCTCTCTGTAAATATCGAGAAAAGTGCTTGGTCACTTTAATGCTGCTTCTCTGACGGCAGAAACGCTCCCACATCACAAACAGCTTTCTTTAGAACAGACAAGCCGACCTTTTCAAACATTTGCATACGTGGTTTTGAAACACGTCCGAAAGGTCACTCCCTAACCCCTAAACAGGCGCCCAAATACACTTAATTCTGTCCACGGGATTTTTCATAAAGGATTTCCGCCCTGCTGCTGCCTCTCCCAGATTAGTCATTAAAAATAAATGCATCGCATTCACAATAACATTTTCCCCGGCTGTCATGTCGTTATTCTTTCTGGAGTGATGCACAACTCTGGCAGTCTGGCCATTTCTATAGTTACCTTTCCACATATAATAAGCATGCACATGGGGTCATTTCAAAAATGATAACAATACAGGCTGACTTCAGTCTGACGACAAACTTAGAGAAATCACACAGAGCGGGGCGTGAGCAGCAGCGAGCTCGAATTCCCTGGCAAGCGTCAGCTATGGCAAAAGACGGACGAACTCGGACGTGGCCCAGATCTTGCTGGCTGCTCTCCGTCGAACTCCATACTGCGACACTTTATGAATGAGTACAAGCTCAAGCTACACCTGGACTCCACGTCCCTCTCCACGCACGATGGCTTTGAACGAGTTGTTCAGAAGTGGCTTGAATTCTGTTTGCAAACCTTGTAGACAATGAAATGCCCTTGAATGAATTACATAATGGAGACATATGGAGAATTCAGCAGGCTGATAGCAGCGGGGAGCATGCCAAGCTAACTGGAGATGCTGACACGGTCACACCTCACCTAGTTGGCTACGCCTGGAACCAGAGTGGGTCCACGGAGGATGCTACTGAGCAAATGGGCCTGGCTTTCGTCGTAGCAATGATTTTAATGCTCTCGATGGACTCATGAGCACAGAGTGCATAAATCCCACTTCCTCACTGCTGTCTGGAGAACAGTGAACACCAGCCAGTGACACACAGCGCGCGCGGGGGGGGAGGGTGGACTGTGTCCAGTGTCCCAGTAAGAAACTTTGTGGATCCACTATTGAGCTCAGTGTTGAGTGTCAGTGTACGTGGGTCCAAGTTTTGAGGACCACTTTTGACGTCGTGCCCCTGGAAAGATCACACCTGTTTTAAACGTAGAACATCTCAAGTCTTCACTCTTTTTACCGTGTGTCTATTCTGAGTTTGTTTCTTCCTGTGGAGGAACCAGGACTCCTGGTAAAGAACAGGACAGCAGCTTCAGTGGAAGGAGAGCTAGAGCTTACGGGCTGGCAGCCCAGAAGCGTGCAGGTCTGCGGCCTTGGAGAACCAGTGATGGAGCCAGGTGCCGCTTACATCTGCCAGGGGTTGGCCCAGGAGGTGGGACCATGAGTCGGGAGTGGTGGATACCTCTGCAAGGTGCTAATGACCTGAAGAGGGACCAGCACAGGAAATCGCCAAGAAAGCAGCAAAATCCAGCTCAGACTGGACAGCCCATCAAAAATTCAACAGATTTTATCGCAGGTTGTGAGGTAGAGAGCGGCAACACAAGACAGGGGTTCATAGCAACAGGAACGAGGAAACCGCGATCGCAGTAGAAAGAACAGGCTGGAAATGAAACGTAAGAGATGACTCTGCATCGAATTTCCAAATCCTCATGACAAAATCAGTGCATGAGGTACACAGCTTAAGCTTATAGTCCTCCCCAATCCACCCAGCTGACCTTGTTTAACCAGTCATCAGTCCTATCAGAGCCAGCTGGGCTTCATTAGTGAAGACGCCGACAGATGGCCCAGTGCTGGCTTCCACGCATCTCTGGCTATTTGTCCGGGGCAATGATAGATGGAAGGATGGTGCTGTCTTTGCAATGGTTGTAACTGTTTTGTAGATCTCTCCATCAAGGCGGGGGCACAGCTGATGAGTATACCACTGTACAGCTGACAAAACCCATGTGTGTAAAGAGGGCTTTGTTTGTTTGTTTGTTTGTTTGTTCGCCTTGATGTCTGAAAAGCCCAAAATCTTGGATTTAAACTTCAATTAACACTTGTCACCCTAAACGTGATGCTTTTATACTCCATGTCATGCTGATTTTTTTCTAAGGTGTCTGGAGTGTGGTAGAGTACAGCGTTCTGCACCCCACCAAATGCCTGCGTAAGTGATGGTCGGCTTGCCAGATAAATATAGCTGACAACCAAAGCCGCTTCTCTGAGAAAGCAATGCCTATCATGTTTTTTAACTTGCGTTTCCTTGCAGTTTCCCAGGTGAGAGCAGCGAAAAATTAGCCGCCACTACACAGGTAATGATGCGTCTTCCTGCTGCTCTGGAATGGGGTTTAAAACAGCTTTTTTCCCCACGTTACATTTTAAAGGTCCAGATATCATACAGGTAACAGGGAGCCTGGGCTCTGTGTGCTTTGGGGTAAGGCCATCACTCCTCTCACCTTTAGCTCACTATTACATGTTAAAGAAGATTGCAGATGCACAGGAGAATCATGGATTAGGGATACTGCAGGTTCGATCACAAGAGGGTGGGGTGAAGGCAGGGGAGGGGCCGTGCCTGGCTCATCATGGGGATTCAGCTCTCATTGGCTGGACCGGCCGCCATGTTGTGACCAATCAGAAGGTAACAGCGCACCATGCAGAGTGGAAACAGGAGGACAGCCATCTTTCATCCTTGGCCCCAAGACCAGAGTGAGGCCTTGTGCCTTGTGTTGATGTTTAAATTTTATTTTTTTCTGTGCTAAATTTATATTCCATGTCTGGGTAATAACAGGATTAAGCCAAATACAGTTAGCAAGATCTTCGTAGGAAAGGTTTCAAATGATATATAAGGAAGATTTAATTACAATGAGTTATTAATTTTGTATTAAAACAATATGCCTGGATGGTCATGTTCCTATAACTGTTTAAGGAGGAGGGCTGTTGTCCCGAGGTCATCAGCGATCTCACCGTACTGTAAACAGAAGGAGGTATTACTGTCCAGGCACAGGTAAAGGAATTTGGGGATGCATTAGCTCTAAAACTATGTGACACACGCTGCATGCCCGTACTTTCAATTTGCACTTAGAATCTTAGGTTTTTATCACATCTGTGGTAAAATTGTGAAAAAAGTGGCACAGGAAAATTATAGGCTATTTTTCACCGGAAAAAAACAAAACAAATATTACTCTACGGGTTTTCGTAATAGGAGCGCATTTTACTGGCTCTACCTTAGTTCACCTCCAGATAACATGTTTTCACTTTAAGCTTTAAATCTGTAATATGCATTATTGAGCAAAACATTCGGCATCAAAGTGTGTGTGTGTTTGTGTGTATTTGTGCCTTGTGATTCTAGGGCACCAGTATCCAATAGAGGTTCCGCAACAGAAGGAGAATATTTGTGTGTTAAGAAGGTATAACATCATGCTGGTGGTGGGCCCAGTCGCAGAGGCGAAATGACTCCAGGTGACAGTAGGGGCAGGAAACAGACTTTACTGGAGGCCAGGACACTCAAGCCCAACAGGGTGCAGTCAAGTCAATGTCTGAGCACGGGACTGCAGAATGGGACAGGCTTTAACAGTCCAAGGTATTGGCTGCGGGTGTGTGCCAGAGTTCAAAAGAGTCGCCCAGGAAGGAGGGTGATCTCCTGTGGAGGGAGGATGCGATGCGACACGTAAATCTCCTTCAAGGTTTTTTTTTTGTCAGTATCAAATATTTTGAGAAGAGAGTTACAATCCTTAGACTTAACATCACATACAGGGTTACAGGGACACAGGATTGCAGATACACTTTATAAACTGAGGTCTGTAAGCACCTTGTTTATCAAAACATACATTTTAATGTAGTATTAGTAATTATAAAAAATAATTCATTTAATCATATATAATGGTTCGTATAGTTATTATTTAACTTTAAATAAAAAAAACTTGTCTCAGTCTCCTTTGTTGCCTTACAGTTTCTGTGTGCTTATAACCATAGAGATACTCTTGTTTCGGACGAGTACTAAACTCACTGCACGTACACACAGCGGTTCCATCTTGCGTGCTGCTTACACACGGCGTACAGTGTAATTATAAGCAAAACACACATCATTCATTCACACCGTTGTGGGACTAACATCCTCTTCACCGCCGGCAACAGAGACGTCCCAAAGCCCATCTGCATGGCAGAGACGAGAGGGGGCGTGGAACCACCATGGTGACTCCCATAAGCGGGTGCCTCCTTTAGAAGGCCGTCCTCGGGCTCTGAGGAGACACAGGCGAACGCCATCGGCTCCCGTTCTTGATGCATTATTCACGAGTTCCGTAACGCACGACAGGCTGAACAAAAGCAGAAGAAAAAAAAAAGAAACTCTGTCACCTCCCACTTTGCCAGTCCTGTAATTACCTTTCCAGGAGAATGTTTCTGTTAGCTTTTAAACGGTGTTTCTCTTATGCTAGTCACTTTAAATATTGAGACGATACTAATTATCTTCATGGTCAGCATTAAGAGACTGGCCCACTTATGTATTGACATCATAAATCCATAATAATGCACAAAGATAGTTTTGCAGTCCTGAGGGAGTTTTAGTTAAACCACAGTGCATGTTCGGAGGCTGCTGCTCTATGGTGATGAATTAGCCAGCTGGATTCAGGTCACAGAAATGGGATCTTTACAAACCATGTTAGGGCCAGCTGGACTGAACACAAGAGATAGCTGAGATTTTTGGGGACTTACTGGATTTTTCTTCCTTTTCTGTTTTTATTCCATTTCTATAATCATTATACTGCTTTATTCTCACTAAGGGAGCCAGTTTTCAAATGTCATTTGTTTTGTTTTTTTAACAAAAAAATCTTTAAACACTAAACCCTGTGTGTTCCCATGTTCATGGTGGCACTCTCTAAATGACTAGCATCCCTATACTCTTATTACAGGAGCAAATTCTCCAAAGTGTATTTATAGAAAAGTGAGCGTGTGAAGTGTGGTGGGGAACATGGTCTTATAGCCTGAAGGTCCTGGGAGAGCCCCTGCAGGTTAGCCTTCAGCAAGGCTCTTGGCCTAAATCACACCACTAAAGACACAGAAGTAAGAAGGCAAATATATTACATTTGTATGAGCGGAATCACAGGATTAAAACAAAACACGTAAGAGTTTCGCTTTTTGATGAAACGTTGCTGTAGCTTAGTTTTACCAGCTGCCACGACCAACTATATCATTAATGATGCACAGAATCTGGAAAAGTACACCGGAAGAGACATTTAAGAAGAGAGCAGAAAGAAAGAGGAATGACGGTCTGTGAGTGTACCTGAATGTATCTACTCAAATCATGGTTTTCCACAAGTTTCTTTAAAGTTTTCTTAGAGGACAGACCGACTGTCAAGCTAGAGAAAAGCCATTATTGCTCTTTCATTTTCAGTAAAATAATAACAGTTGGGGAGTACTTAGCAACATTAAGGGCTGAGTCCTGGAATGCCGTTTTTGGGAGCGACTTTGTTGCACTTTGCTTGTTAATGACGTCCACCGATTTCCTGTTATTACACAAAGACCAAAAAAACCGGCAGAAAAATGTTAACAGCGAAATGGCAAAGCACAAAATGGCTACATCCAAATGACAGGCAGGCAATAAGTGGCTTTGTATCTCTGAAATGAAAAATTTGACAAAGACTGAAAAAGACAGCAGTGCTTCTCTTCAGGAATGACGATACACATGTCAGTCTAATGAAATCAAGATGGTTCAAAGTTACCTTTCACAGCCCAAGGGACCTGAACGAATGCTGATGCACTCCCAGAATAAATATTACATTTGTAAGATAACATCGCCCCGTGAAGAAGGTATATTTCATATCATAACTCTGCATGAAAACCTCTTTCTTCTTCTTTCTGGCATTCTCAGCAATAATCTTCGAAAAGTCAATTCCGAATGATAACTAAAGGCAAATGAAAAATTGACCAGAACTGAAATTAACATGGAAAGGGAGAAACTAAATGAAGAAGATGCTTAGGTAATTATTTGGGTCATACCAAGTCTGATTTAGGGCTGTTTTCTTGCACTTTATAAGATAAGGTAAAGCCTTAGCTGGAATTATTTATGGCTGACCAGAGACAGAGGCTTTTCACTCTGCAGGCTGCCAACGGCAAGTTAACAGTTAGGAATTCATAAGCCCATGGCCTTCAGCTGAAAGATCAGCCCAAAAGTCTGTGTTTTTATACAGATGATAGTCATTAAGGCAGGTCATGCTTTATACATTTTAATTGGTGTGCGCCTCCGACTAGCCAAGTTTGAAATGAGAGTGTGGCTGCATGCAGATTCTTTGGTTGTGAACTGCAATATAGAGAAGCACAGACACTCAACACACACACACACACACACACACACACACACACACACACACACACACACACACAATTGTGTCTTTATAACATTTTGGGGACCTTCCATTCATTTCTACTGGCCTAACCCTAGTCCTACCTATGACAACCCTAACCCTTACCCAGCCCAAATCTTTAATCACATGTAGCCATACAGAATGCAAGACTTTTTGTTATTTAGGCTTTTTAATTTCATTTACAGATTTTTATAAAATTGAGCTTTTCCTTGCGGGAACATGTCATTATCCCCAAGAGTAAAAAGTAACAGGTTTTCATTGCTCCAGAGAACACTGTGTCCCCTCAGTGTGATAATGAACACGTTCACACACACACACACACACACACACACACACACACACACACACACACACATTGCTTGGCACCAAATGTTTTGTTCAAAAATGCATATTTTGCCCCTATATGGAGTGCTTTATGTCTGTGGATCATACAGTTAACAGGCTGTTCAACACAGCTGACAGCAATAATTTCAACATCAGCCAGAGAACAGCGGTGTGTTCAGAATCACAGACAGCGCCAAATCCCAGACACACAGACAGCAGTGAGTCCAGAACCACGGACAGCACCAAAATCCCAGACAACAGTGAGTCCAGAACCACGGACAGCGCCAAATCCCAGACAGCGGTGAGTTCAGAACCACGGACAGCGCCAAATCCCAGACACGCAGACAGCGGTGAGTCCAGAACCACGGACAGCACCAAAATCCCAGACAACAGTGAGTCCAGAACCACGGACAGCACCAAAATCCCAGACAACAGCGAGTCCAGAACCACGGACGGCGCCAAATTCCAGACAACAGTGAGTTCAGAACCATGGAGAGCAGCAAAAATTCAGGCCTAGAGGTGACTTTAAAACCGCGGATGGCAGTAAATTTCAAGAGTAGAGACAGTGGTACATTCAGCAGCACAGAGCCGTACCACAGATGATTCTGAATTCAGCAGTCGGTCGTTAACCGGAGATTGGGACATGAGACCAAAACAGGAGCACCCACTTCCAAACATTAATCAATAACAAGTGCTTTCCTAGCGTTGCCCTGTAAACATGTTCCTTTGTTTCCGCAGAAGATGGCATTCTGGGTTTCCATTGTTTGTGCTCCTTTACATAATCGCCACTAAGTGAAGCTGACCATCGCTGTGCATTCAGGGTCATTTTCACTTTCCTGCCTTGACGCCATTTAGGGTTGTGGCTGTCCAAAGTAGAGGCCTCATCAGATGTTCCGTGAGGTTCATTTGCTTGTTTTAAGCTAAACTCATTTCACTATCCCTCCATCTACCACAGTCGCTTCCTCAGCCTCTCTCCTCCAGCCACAGTGTCCACATTCTCTTATGCTCTTTGTCTTCCCAGAAGCAGAACATGGTCGGGAGCAGTGATGTATTTTTTTTCTTCAGAGCCTGCAGATTGTGTCCTGTGCCCTACACCCTTAAAGATGTACAAGAGAGCTGTCACTTCAGGCTCATTCTCAGAGTACACCTGCATTGGTGAATGCACGTTCCTCTTTTCTGCACGTTCTCTCAGATTTCGTTGTCTTGTTACTTGACACCATGGCCGTGATGTCTCTGCTGCCACCCTCTCCACACAGACACGCTCGGCTCCCAGCTTGATTTTGCATGTGCTGCTTTGTGATGCACACTCTGGTTGGTAGTCCATGTCAGATGTGCCCATACGCTTTGTATTCTCAGCTCCCCAGAGGGACAGTAACACTCCCTGTCTCTACATCCAGTCATCGGGCTTTTTTCCAGGCTTGCTCCAGGGATCTGAAAGGACGAATTCTTTTTCCACAGGGAAACCAGACACAATTTGAAATGTTTTTCACACTCGGTTTTGTGCAGTGACACGTAAGCATCTTTTTATATTATTATTACAGAATTTTTTATTATTTTCAACTTTCTCCTCTTTTTCCTCTCCCTCCCTTTCCCTCTTTCCCCCGTCTGCCTGCAAGCTGCTGCTCAGCACAGGTCGTTTTTCAAATGCCCAGGCTAACACCTTCCTTACTTTATTTAGGGTTTGATTTATTCGGCTCTGAACAGCGAGCACCTGCTCTTACACCCAGCCCGTCCGCCTCAGCCTCCCAGGGCTTAGCACTGCATTTCTGCGGCCTGCCTAACTCCCAGATGGCCCAGATACACTCTACCCTGTCAGTCTACACTGTCAGACATGCTCTGAAATGTATATATATCTCAGATTACTGTGTAACTCCGCATTCAGCTAACAAGGGCGCTGTATGTTTTTTTCCTGCAGTCTTCCCTTTTCATGGCTGTATAATGCACCTCCTGCCCAGAATCTGTGCTTGGTGAATTTATTGAAATTAAAAGAACATGATGGGATTTTGTTTTGTTTTGTTTTTTTCACAAATAGCTGGTAACCTCTCGTTTCCCGCTGCTGCTCTTGTTTTTCATACCACGAGTGTAAGAGGCAGAGGGTGTGCATGTGTGCGTGCGTGCGTGTGCGTGTGTGTGTGCGTGCGTGTGAGTGTGCGTGTGTGCGTGTGTGTGCGTGTGCATGCGTGCGCGTGCGTGCGTGTGTGCGCGTGTGTGCGCGCGCGTGTGTGTGTGTGTGTGTGTGTGTGTCAGCCAAAATAAAATGTGCCCTGCTTGTAGAGCTTTGCTTTCACAGCTGTAGCCACTCCATCCTTTTTTCTGCATGCTCTCCCTTCCCCATCCTTTCTTTCTTGAGGACTCACTGAGAGACGTATTACTAATCTCTCTAATAGTCATTATGAGATGCACTGGATGTGGGCTTGGCATGACAATCAGAGAGCTGTGGAGACAGAGGCAGGTGCTTTGGAGAAGCCAAGGGTCTTCACTACTCTTCTCAAACGTTTACATCAGTCACCTCAGCTCTCCTCTCACCCTATCAGACTCTGAGAAGACATGCAAATGGGCAACCTGCCAACCCTCTCTATATGATGGACTTTTACCATCCATCCATCCATCCATCCATCCAGAATGTATTCATCACTTATCCATTTTTTTTTAAATTCTGGGCTCTTGGTGTAAGACCAGGCAGGTTACATTGTTAAGGAAAGGAGCATCACGTAATAACATGATCTCACGATCCCACGCATCTATTTGTAAAAATGGGCTACATGTCCAAGAGGGATTAAAAATCAGCTCAAAGACACCACAGTGATTTAAAGAGACAACAACATGTAGCCTTTGCTTTCGACAAGCCACCTCTTGAAAGAACGTCCGCCCCACAGCTACCCTGGCGTCTCTGCCAGCATGGATGACCCAGGATGCCTGGATGACCAGGGTGTAGTGCACTCTCTCACCAGCGGGGGAGGCCAAGAGCAATCAAGGGCTCGTTTGAGCTATTTGTTGAGAGATGATGTGAGAAGGCAGCACTTAAAACATAACACAGGCATTGTCTTCATGGAAGAGCAATTTGGCAGAGTGCTGGCATTTCAGGCATGACTGCATTGCCATCCTGTCATCATGTGCATCGTGTGGAAAAGTTTCAGCCTGCTTTGAAAGTTTCTTTTTGCCAGCAGCACCATTCTGTTCGTGGCCTGCACCACGAAGATGACCATTAGCAATCTGTAGGCCTGAATGAGCCGAGCTGCCCTCTTCTCCATGAACCTGCTGTGGGGGTTGCACCGATCATTGCTGTCTCCTTGGCATCACAGTCCAGTTGCACAGCTGCCTTTGGAGCATTAAGCAAATGGGCTTTCAGTAGCCTAGGGGAGAAATTAAATTACAATTGAAGTTTATGCATCATCAGGCAAAACACACGGCTCCAAGTGCTATCCACCTTTGGGTCAGCACCTACAATCAAACTATGGCTTCCAGATGTTTGAATCATTTTATTTGCCTAAAACCACTGCTTGGAATGCCAAACTCTGCTCTTGACTTCATTGTAGGGTTTATGTCAAGCTGCCCAGCAGAGCAATCTTCCAGGCTGGCCCGCCTGCCTCGTCCTGCATTACACATTAGAGCAGTGGACCCGTTTTCGGGGAACGTTGTGAGCTACAATGGGACTCTGTGGTGTGACGATAAAGGGCGAAGCCTGGCTGTACCATTAACAGCTAACAGTGCTACTGCTAGCCTGGACGGAGAGTGTAAAAATACAGCTAATTAAGTGGCACAGCAGTTCACTAATTTCATTATAATTAAATCACAAGCTAGCCAGCTAAGCAATGCTAAGAGGAGGGCGATAGCATCTCTGGCTTCATTGTGCTGCTTGTTAAATGAAGGCCAATATTTGTTATGTGTGCACGTGAGACTAATTGCTCTCAGCAGACAAATGTTTAAAGTGCAGCCTGCCAAACTGCACTAAGAATTATTGCATAATGTCCAGCGTAATAAAGACTTTAATCTGGACATGCCAAAAATAAAAAAAACAACTTTTATAAGCCCATAATTGGGAGACTAAGCACTGCACCCTGTGTATGCTATTACAGGTTAATTAGCTATGTGCTGTTATTTGCATGAAATTAATGGCCTTTTAAGCAGCAGGGGCCTACTAGCTGAGGAATGGAGGAAATTACTCACATAGAGAAAGCAAAAGGAAAATTTTGACCATCAGGCATCAAAACGAAGATGCCAAAACACATTAAATTAGTCATGTCTATGTGTATAGTAGTAAATATGGTAATGTTATATACTAAAGGTGTTTCATTTTATCAATAGAATTTCAGTGAGCATGTGTTGCTTTTGGTGGATGAAAGCTTTGAAAATGCCTGTAAATAACATGGGCCTCGCAGATCTCATGTCAGCCTCAAAACTCTTTTTCATGGGGGTGGGGGGGGGGTGCCATGAGACTGGGGACAAATGACCTGGCCCCTATAGGGAATCCAAGCAAAGGAAAGTCCCAGCATTCCTGTAAGAGTTAATAAGCCACAAAACAGAACAGTTTAACTCCTGTAAGAGTTAATAAGCCACGAAACAGAAGTTTAACTCCGATAAGAGTTAATAAGCCACAAAACAGAACAGTTTAACTCCTGTAAGAGTTAATAAGCCACAAAACAGAACAGTTTAACTCCT
>JAACJT020023203.1:0-12545 GCA_009936485.2 Gymnarchus niloticus | reverse complement strand
GCTATAATGGCTGTGATTTATGCTCATTATGGATGGATGGATGGATGGATGGATGGATGGATGGATGGATGGATGGAAATAAACGAAGGCTGCAGTGCCTGGGCTCCCATGCACGTGAAACACATACAGTGGGAGTAAAGTCAGGGAGAGTGTCTGGAATCCACGCTTTACAGCCGTTTAACTGTATCCTCAGATGCTGTGTGATTAATAACCACTTCATCATTTCGAAAGGCCCTGATGAAGGGCGAAGGTGGCGTATGCTGGGGCTACGACCAGCCAGACGTTTCCCACTGCGTGCCAGAGTCCTGCTCTGGTCACCCCACCAGGATGGTCAGGAAAACTTGGCGCATTTAATCCTCAATTAAGCACCTTAAATTGAATCATTCATGGCCAGAGCAATTCCTCAGAGGCCCAAGTTCAGCTCAGCTGGCAGCGTGTTCAGAGGCCAGAGGGCCACCTTCTCACCAGGCTGCTGTGCCCACCATCCTGGGCCAAGGAGGTAAGGACATGTCCTCCAGCTGACCCAGCATGGCAGAGGCCATCCGCTCATGGTGAAAATTCCACTCCTGAGTCCCACATCTTAGGACCTGGGTATCTGAGAGGAACTGACCTTGTTATAACTCATGGATGTCCATGTGTTAGGGGGGAGGGGTTCTCCAGAAAAACTGGTGAGAAACATCAAAACATGCTGGAAAAATGACATGTGTCATGGAATGCGTTAGCTAAACGAGTTGGGGACAGAGCAGCGGGCTCTGTGAAGCGATGTAAACTTACTGTGCATGAATCGTTGTGTCTAAGAATAGGGGACAGCAATTCATAATTATCTCTGGTCAAATTAGGCAATAATGTCCTAATGTGGGCCACAGTTTGCATTGAAAATGGATGTACAGTATCAGACAGTCGTTTCATAAACCAACAATAGCTGGCATCGCTCTCGCTGATTACATTTAACTGATTAATTATCACTGAATTTTGCATCTCATGGGCAAAGAGTAATTATAACGCCTCATTTTAGGAGATAAGAGGGTGTTGGCTTCCATTTGGTCTGCTACAGCTGAGGACTCCAAGAGTGTGGTGTCTTCAATTTGGTCTGTTTCAGCTGAGGACTCCACGAGGGTGGTGTCTTCAATTTGGTCTGTTTCACCTGAGGACTCCATGAGCGTGGTGTCTTCAATTTGGTCTGTTTCAGCTGAGGACTCCACGAGGGTGGTGTCTTCAATTTGGTCTGTTTCACCTGAGGACTCCACGAGCGTGGTGTCTTCAATTTGGTCTGTTTCAGCTGAGGACTCCACGAGGGTGGTGTCTTCAGTTTCGTCTGTTTCAGCTGAGGACTCCAGACTGGAATCTGCGTTTGCATGTTACATTTCAGTCCAGATTCAGAAACTTGCAGACATTCTCTGATGCCTCTGCGACATCGCTCTTGCTCATTCTTGAATACGTGAGAGCAGAAACGGGAATCTGCTGTTTTATCCTAGGATGTCATTGGCAACACAATGAAGCCAGCCATCCTCACCAGGCACCTGCTGGCCCCTTTGCAGCAACACGATCATTGGCTGGTGACCCAGTTCGGTGTGGGAGAAAGGAGAAACGTCAGCTCTTTTCAGGCTGCACATTTTTATCTGCAGCAGAGTGCTGTCACAGGATCTTCATCCCGGGTTTCCGGCAGGTACGAACGAGGCTGTTTGTTACCCGGAGCTGTCTCCGCCACAGAGTCCCCCGTTGTCTTTGTTATGAGCTGTACAGAGGAGCTGCACAGACCTAGCCGTTTACTGTACTTCGCACAATAAATCCTGAGGGCAGATGTACTGTGCTCAGCCTGAAATCCATAACTGACAGAAAGACCTAAGGTGTGTCCTTGAACATCGATAGTGGTATTAAGTAGCTAAATCCTTTCATGCTGAAGGATTTTCTTCTTCCCAGCATCCTCTTGGGTGGCTTTTAAATAGCGGGGGCGTCATTTATTAAGTCAGTCACCAGCGAGAATGTATCTAGCGAGGGGTCCCGATTCACTGATCCTTCTGTTGCGGATCATGTGGCTGGTGAAGCATTGGACTCTGCCTCCGTCCTGCTTTCAATAAGATCAAGACACAGAAGCCCCCCCCCCCCCGTGCATGACGCATGCAGGCCTCAGGGCTGAAGATCAGCCAGAAGGGCACCTCTGCTTGGTCCACCGGCAGTCACGCATCACAGAGAAAAACACCTTGACCGCCTTAAATGCCCTCTGATGAAGCCGGGAAACAAGCCATTCAAGTGCAAACACAGTGAGAGTACATATCATCCATAAATCTAAATGATATTACTGACTATATTAAAACAATGTACAATGCAATCAGTGTGTGTTTAATGAGCTAATTATTCTGCCACTATTATAACATCATAAAATAAATGATCACTCAACACTACCAATATCAGCAAAACAGCATCAGACCTGCAGGTGGCCAAACAACGTCTTACCAGGAGTTCACCACTGAAAGGCAGCACAGTTGTCATCACTGGATGACTGCCACTGAAAGCTTGCCACTAACTCTGCTGCTGTCATGTTTGGTCTGCTTGACAGAAATAGCTGCATTTTTTTAAACAGATCTTTTTTTTTTTTTTTTAAGAGTATTATCTACTCGAGCAAGTTGTTAATCAACAAAAATCGGAACTAACCACCATGGATGATATTGTAAAAGTTTACCAGAACATCGCTCCTACTTATCTTACTACATGCATGACTTAATGAGCACAATTTTGATTCAATTCAACTCCAATTAAACCAAAAAGGGATTCAGAGAGAATCTAAAATAATTGTGAGCCTCGACTGCCCGAAGCACCTAAACTCACACAATAACGTAAGACTACTGCAGCAGCTTGTCCTAAAACTCCGATAAGTAAACCTGGCTATGACTCGGCGACAATGGCACCTCAGCCAGCCGTGCTGATAAGACAGGTCAGAGGCCAACGGCCAGACTGAATGCTAACAAGAAGGCCACAAGTGAAAAAATTACAGCTCACTACAACAGTGGTGTGTAGAAAGGCTTCTCTGAATGCACAACTCGTCTACCCTTAAAGCTGTAAGCAGAACTGGCTCGTAGCATAGTTAGCACTAGGCAGGTGTACCTAACATAACGGCCGTTTAGTGTATATATTTAGATGTCACTCCTGATCGCACGGAAATAATAAAAACGTGAGAGTCTTCACTGCCGTGCTGGAGTTCTGCTGATCGAAGGGCAAACTGCCCACAGTGGATGACTAACCCTGAGCGGCTCATGTGTTTGACCTTGGTGTGAAGACATGGAGATGTGGCATTTGTCCCTCCGATAGGCGTGCGGTGGTGGCCCTGCGTGCTGCAGAATCCTAGATGCATAGGACAGCTGCTAGAGCACAGCAATGGGCCAAAATTAGGATTTTTTTTCATTCTTAAATAAAGAATCAACATTTAGTTTGATTAGAGACTACCCCTAAGCCAGTTTCTTCAACCCATCATCTGGCTTGTTTTCCCTGATGAAGCTTGCAGGGTACGCCATGTCTCCAGCTTAATTTCCCACAATCCACTGCTTCCAGCTCTCCTTGTGGTCAGGAAGAGCAGAGATTCCCAAGCATGATAACAAATTGCCGAAACGCAGTGCAAAGTAGTGATGGGACAAATGAGGCTTCGAAACCCATGGTGGGTGGGAGTATCCTGAACCACGTTGGCAGTGGGTTTTGAAGCCTCATATAGCATATTGATTAGTTAGCTCAAGATACTCCCACCCACCACAGGTTTTGAAGCCTCATTTGTCCCATCACTAGCAACGTGATAAAATACCTCACTGATTACCAATGGAGGAAAAAATGTTCAATCTTAGTCAGCATGCATACTGTAGTAGATGATAATTTATCAAGTTAGTAAAATAGCTTAGGCTATCCTCTTAGATTAGTAACAGTTTGATTTTGATCTTTATTTTTCTCTATTTCTTGCCCACTTCTGCCATTTGCCGTGTTTATTCTCTACCACATTTACATTCGATTTATGCTCATTTATTTAGCAAATACTTTTGTCCAAAGCAAAGTACAAACGAAACAGATAAAACAGAACAAGCATACAGGATGTTTGAAGAAATAATCTTACAAAAAGGCACAGGATAATCAGTTTATTTTACAGGTTTTGAAATTGTAAATTCACAATACCTATTTTTTTTTCCTATGATCTAAATCAAAATGGATCACTAACAGCTACAGTCTGTATGTTCAGACAGGGTGGAGGACAGGAATGAGTTAATGAACACAGTAAGCATATGACAAAGTCAGTGATACTCACACACACACACACACACAGGAGAGCGAATACAGTCACTCTCACTGCTGAAATATTTATCTTTTTTTTTTTTTTTCTGGTTTATCATTACTTATTTTCATACGCAGCAAGGAAGGTGTATTGACCAAAATAATCATTTTCTAATTTACTGAACGTTTGGAATTGTAAATGTCAATCCAATAAACATTGCTGAATGCTATTATATGTGTTTCATATTCACTGATGGCACAGTTAACTGAATTTTACAGTGATTTCATAAATTAACAATAATTATATGACCTTCCAGCTTTAGTATTTATTCAAAGCTGGCTTTAATGAGCTAGATTATAACTGTGCAGCATGCACCATAAAGCTCCCTCTCCATTTAGGAAAGCACGCTTAGGTGTTCCTGGAATGCACGCTTGCACCCTTGGACCAAGTGTCACTAAGGGGAGCTTCCCATTCAGAAGGACATGTATTTGAGGGAGGCTGCAGCAGAAAGCATCTCCTACAGCCTGCTGTTTTCTGAGCTGCCTGAATGCTGCGAATGGACGGACGTGCAGGACGTCCTCGTGAAGAAGTCACAAGTCGACAAGGATGCTTCATTTGTGCGACGGGCTTTATGTGCAAGAAGCAATATTTACAGCCTTCATCGACTGGATTGCATTCTTCTGAATTATGGATTGTGCTCCTGGAAGCTTTGACGCTGGAGTTAAATACTAAACTACATGATGTAAAATAGATAATGCCAGCAATAGATATATCAATATTAAATAAAATGAAAAACTAGCCAATCCTCGGAGGCCCCAAACCCTACTCAGCAGTAATATTATGTCAATGATGTGGGCACAGTTCAGACCAGCTTCAGAATAACGTCTTGACTTGACCTGACTTCAGAAGATGGTGGGAAGGGAACTGCTTCTGAAAACAATGGCTTTCTCAGTAAATCTAAAGAAATGGCTTTACTAAAAATACTAAAACCCCAGTCCTTTGAGTCCTCCGGAGCGGATATTTACAGCCTCGAGAAGCACTTAACTAATCTCAGCGGCTATCATCATCCATAGCCTGGGTCACAAACCATGCGTCAGCCAGGCCTGACCACAGACGAACGAGGACACTCATCTCAAAGCACGTCAGTGACTCTTCCTTAGTAAAAAATAAAATAAAGTAAGTAACTGCATAATTGACTAATACTCTTAAACGTAACGTGAAGTCACACAGCAGAGGTCATGTTCGCTAAGTGAGACCTTTCTCTTTTATATTGCGAACAACGGATAATTTCAAATCATATTTATCTTAAAATCTTCCAGCAAAGGCCATACGTCAGCCTCAATTTTAAAGGAATTATCTTCAGCGGGAGTTTAACTCTACAAGTGCTGCAATCACGCTGCCATTCTCTTCGTTCAAAGTTTTCATGAAAGCGGCACATCCACCAGCCACCGAATTTATCATCTGGATCTTAAGTGTGTGAAACACGGTTTGAACGGATTTCCATGGAGTTTGAACAGAGCTTCCGTCTCCGTCAGCAGTGACGCTCCGACTGGAAGCTTGACCGTACTTTTCTTTGTTTGAACTGTCAGCCGCTGACCGGCGTTAACGCGATGTCTTACCACTTTATTACAGTCCATAAACTCCTACTTTTACTCAGTACTGGGATTCTCAAAACAATATAAAGCAACTGTAAAGCTGAGAAAATGAGAACGTGGGATTAAAGGTTTAAAGCAGACTTACAGATGTTGCGTTTGGAACGGTCTGCACCAGTAGTGGGAGTGTCAAACTACATTGCTCTTCTCCTTCATCTTCCCAGCGCTCCTCCTGGAGAGGGTCCTGCTTACGTTGTACTGCTAATCCTTAAATCATGCATGTATTTCTCTTTGAGCAAAGCAGCTGCTACTGAGAGTTCGCACGCCGCTCAGCACGTCCCACTCCAGAATCAGTCTGGGCCGCATCGGGAAGCTGACTGTCAAGGCTGTTATGATTAAAATTAACATCAGCAGCGGCAGAAATTTTCTCTACAATTTCAAATTGTACAGGGAGCGATCAAAATCACTCGGCGGCTGCTTTCGGGAATGAAAACGTGCATCTGAAGGAAGCCGAAACACACTGACCATGGGACCACCTTGACCGAGACGCAGGGACCAAGGGCCAGTGCTTGGAGGAGAGCTGAAGGCCTGGGCAGCAGAGAAGAACGTGACCATGACAGATTTTTACTGTCTCCTTAGAAGTCACCTTCAGTCGCTGATATGGATAAGGAGCCGATAAGTTTTGATGTATGATTGAGCTCAGTTCTCCATCAGACCCCCATAGGGTGCTGTTTGTGATTTGATCAGAAAGATAAAGCATTTCACATCTTCTCTGGCAACAACGGATCACAGAGATGGAGAGAGTCTATTACTCCAAAGAACTCAGTGAACTATCTTCTTTTCAACGGAGCTAAAGAGTCTTAAGTGGCAGCTTGAAGCACATGAACTGCGCACCAAACGGACCTAAGTCAGAAGTATGTGGTGATTTGGGTCTCTCTTCATGCTGTCTTCCTGAGATGTTTCGAAAGCGCTCCTCAGACAGCGCCCTTACTGAACATCTGAATGAACATCTAAGCCAGCAGTGCTGTACTTTCCTTTGTCACGTAACCTAGAAACCTACCATTTGAGACCCTGAGTCATACAGCAGCAAGTCCTAGTGAAATGACTTGGCAGCCCAGAATGCACCAACGTATCACCATTAACGCATTTCACAGAACTGCTGACAGGGTATCACCTCCATCATTATCTGTTTATCCATCCATCCATCCATCCATCCATCCATCCATCCATCTACGTACAGTACAAATAACCTGGAGCCTGTCCCAGGCAACACAAGAATACCAATCCATTGCAAGGCTGCACACACGATGGGCCACTTAGAGATGCTGTTCCTCTTAGCGCTGTTTAGCTCAGGAAACCGGGCTACCTGGAGGAAACCAGCATGATTTCGGGAGAGCACACAAACTGCACACTGATGAAGCCCCACCACTGGAGATGTGAACACTGTGCCCCCCTGTAGCTGAGCTTCACACAGGCATTTTCCCAGACAGCCCCATTCCTGCAAAGGTGGCTCCAAGTCTTAAGAGGCCCTAAGAAACCTTCACAACTCATTCATAGTGCATATTTTTTCAATGTTTAAAGATATTTTATCTAGTATCAACGTTTCAGTGCATCTTTACTTTTATCAAAGATAACCTGCATCCCATTCATTACGGTTTTCTGTAGGCTTACATTCCCATCGAGGACACACAACCTAACACCCTTCTGGTTCCAGCACACCTGGCACTTCTGTTCTCTCCAGCTCCACACTCACGGGTCCTGCCCTAAATGTCACTTGCAACAGCCCATCAGCTTCATGAAGACCTCGCCGAAGTCACTCTATGGGACCAAAATCCCCCCCACCCCACCCCACAGGCTGACCATCGCTCAAGCAGTCAGGGACATCCCATGGCTAAGGCCCATCCCTCTCTAAGAATTATGTGATTATATGAATCCAATTTAGATCGATTTTCCAGGCAGCACTAAAATTTGTACTTCAATTTAATACGCAAAAATGATGCAAGATTAAATGTATTAATTTATTTTTAACCACCATCATATATCTACTTGTATTTTAACACTTTGGACAACAAAATATTGTACAACATCAGTGGGTACCGGCTTCGTCAGGTGGACCCCCAAGAGTACTCATGCTGAGATTCTGTGTTACTTTTCAATTACACCATGACTGTCGGGGTAAATAAACGGTCCACTGCTAGAGGAAACTGTCTATCGCCCCCAAACGTCTCCAGTGTCCTTGTTCCTTCCCCGTCACTTCTGCTTGCCGAGAAGGGACGCGCACTGGGACCGTCCCCATGTCCCCAGAGCTGCGGAGCTCGTGAAGCAATTAAACGAGGCAAGGCATCTTTGGGCGGCCATCTCTGAAATCCCTGTGCCTGACATGACTGCAATACGTTTGCTTTCAGTTTTGATTAACTCCAGACTTGGGCCGTGCTGAAGCCTGCAGACCGCGGACCACGCCGGGCACTGACGCCGACAAGCCGGCGATTTTGGGGCCGTCTGAGCAGTCCGTTATAATTAGGAGGATGTTCATGGAGCAGCAGGAAGACCGCAGAACTTAATTCCTGCCCGTTGTGAGCGGAGAGAACCCGGCCTGGGGTAAAACACAGGCTCAGTACATACGTAGCCCCGGCAGTGCAAAAGAATCTCATTTCAGAAAACAAATTGAAAAGGAAACGAAGAAACCCAAAAAAGTAGCTCCAAATTACATTTCAGAGTACAAAGGACAATTTACAACCGAGAGTTTGCTAGTTTGCTTTCTGCTTTTTTTGTTTGTTTGTTCTCTGAAGGACATTTTGCTTGAGAATCCGTTCATTTACTCTCCAAAATGACTGCCATTGTGCTGCCCGTTAAGTGACCCATCTTACTGGTTCGGAGCCTCACAGCACCTGGGTCTGGGAGTCGCGGGTTCTTGACATGGTGTCATTGTCACATCACGAGTGGCAACGAGCACTGAAAGGCCACACGTTTTCTCATGTGATGTGTTCAGGATGAGCTCCTGACTGGCATCGATTAAAAAATAAAGAAGGTGATTTGGAACCGATTTGGACCAGGCACATTTCTGCACCTTCAGGCGAGTAACTTTTCTAGTCTAAACATTGAGAGGTAGAGTGGGGGCCCATGCATTAACGTCATTGGCCTAAGTATAATTCAGTACGGTTCCATATTCTGGGATATACACCAAGATCACTTTGGGGATGACAGCTTAATCTGACGACATACGCCGCCTCCCCAAGCCAGCATCTCACTGCCGCTTCATCTTCTGCACCATGACAAGTTGCGTTAAAGAACACTGTTAGAACTTTAACTGGCATTAAATTAACATTAAAGGTTCTTACAGCCTGGAATGTAACACGGAACTGATCAAAACAGATTCCGTACTTGGAAACATTAAGAAAGTTTATGTCAAAACAAAAATCAGAGTGTTCTACACAGAAACTGTAAAAGTACAAATATTTTCACCGACACGGGATCAGGAAATATCACGAAATGATTTGTGCAGTAGGGTTTCCCAGCAGAAGCGCAAATCGGTAGCTTTGCGTCCAAGATGCACTGCGCATTTCTGTGAATTCTAAATTATTTATGAAAATATCTCAGTGGATTCATCTGATGTGGCATTGTAAACCACAGGAAGATTAAAGGAGCAGTTTGAATATCTTCATCTTTATCAGCCTAAGCACTTCAAAGACTGCGAGTGTGTTAAAGACAATTAAAAGCTGATGTCTAAAGATGAACCATCAAACACCATTAAAAACAGCTGAGGGATCTTCTCAGAGCTCTGAAGCTGTCTGTCAGCCCTGGTTCTCGAGGCCATCCTCGAGCTGCATCTCAGACACTGCTAATTTCTTCGTTAATAAGGCTTGCTCAAGATACTATTTAAATGCAAATCATATTACGGGATAAGTTAGCAGAGGACTTTAGAAGGGTTAAAACATTTATGACTCTGATCAGTAACAAAATATTCTCTTCTGCATAATCAATTTAGTGAAGATGCTCATTTACCCATAATTCCCTCCAAGAAAGCCTCTGGGTAGCAGGACTGGGACAGCAGTGGATGATAACACAGGGGATAGGATGACACGGCCTCTGTTTGAAATGTACACTATGTCACCTGCACTTGGACGCTCTCTGTCGGAATATCCGCATCCTAACAGGAATGACAGGAACGGTTAAAGTAACATGGAACGTAACAGATAAGGAGCTGTGACTAAGAGTTGCCAGTTAAGTCGGTTGCGAGACAGCACGCTGTCTTCAACTGGTCAGTTAACCCGCGCTACACTGGTAAGAGTACGCAGCCTCATCAGTGCTAATGTAGATGGACACACCGATGTGAGTAGCTTTGGACCCTTCTGGATAGTGAGCAGGCAAGTCGAATTGCATCTAACGTGAAAGTCACACTGAAGGGACACCGCAGACTGAGCGACAGAAGCTGGCCGTTAGCCGCTACCATTCAGCAGCGACGGGGTAAAACGCCGTCCGTGGCACCTGCCAACCATTCCCTTCCCTGGTCATCCCCACAAGTCTTTTCCCCCGTATTGTCTATCACCACAAGGCCAGAGGATGCAGGGCGGCCAGCCCCTTCGCGTGAGTGTCACCTGATTGTTATGTTGTTATGCTGGAGAAAACCACTCACAGTCACGCCATGCCCAGTTATGCTCTGGTCAGGTAGCCTTGCTTTCCGGCTGCCACTTCACCTTTCATCTCCAGCCCTGAATCCATCAAATCAGACCATCGTTGTGGTCTGTTCCGTAAGTGCCTTTAAAACCTTCCATACCTTTAATATTCAGTTTGTGTCAATAGGGATATAGCCCTGTAAGACTTCCTGCAGCAAAACAACTTGAATTCTGTAACCAAAAACAACACGTTCCTTTCACAGGTATGCAGTGGTCCAACACAGCCCATTTTTAGACAGCCAGTTCTTGACCTGTGAGGAGATGGTACTGTTTCTACCTAGAATGCTGAGAAAGCTACAGAGCAGAGCAGAGCCGATCGGCGAGTGTTTCAGACCTTTCAGCCATGAGAGACCCTCAGACTGTTTCTTGCTACGGACTGCTGGACATGTACGCGTTCGAAGCAAACATACGCAAACCAAAGCCTGTCAGGGTCTGCAAATTTTTTACAGTGCACATGTTTGTTGAAATGGAGATGCATATTTGAATAAAAATTCAAAATATTTCGGAACTGAACCTGCACAAATAATTGTGAACGTGGAGTGCATTCGGTTTGATTTCAGCTCATTAATCAAGGGCGTGTGATGTCACCATATTGCTAATAAATAAATACTGTGTGCCATGCATCACTGTCCTAAAATTAACACGGAATGCGTGCCATTTCTAAGCACCGTGCTCCTTCATTAACAACTCATTTCCATGGATTTCATCTTTCCCCAAAATACTCGGCTTTCAGACAAGACCTGGTGAATTTCCGTGCAGTGTTTTGGAGAACTGCCAGGCGGTCCTGACGTCCATGCATTGAAACTGAACCAGAAACAAGTGAAGAAACTCCATGACAAGAATTGCATTGCAATGCTCTCTGCTCAATCTTTGACAGTCTAACTGCTTTCTGTCCAGCGGGAGCTCTAATTATGCATTGATCCCACAGCTGAAAAGCTTTTTTTTTTTTTTCCACTAATTGATATCACACTCACACGGAGCAGAGTGTCTTGTAATTTAGTGTGCCAATGTGCGACAAAAGCCACCTAAACGGAGGGGACTGCAAGGCGACAGTGTAGAGGCTCCACGCACAGCGTACCACGGTGAACTCATACCTTACATATCTATATCTATATATATATATATATATATATATATATGCATTTCTTATCATTCCTAATGCAAATCGTGCGCCAGAAATACAAAGAGGTCTTTCAGGGCTGCCCCGATAACACATGGTGTGTCTTAAGAAATGGGCTTGCGGGTCACGTATGAATCCGCACCACGGCTCTGCTGATTTATTTCAATGGATATAAAAGTCGCTGTCTTCATCTTTTATCATCATCATCATCATTTTTTTTTTTTTTTTTTTTTCCCCAGGACATGCAGAAGTGAGCGGAGTCCCCTTTACCGTGGGAAAAAGGCGCAGAGTAAAGCGGAGAATAGCTGAGGCATGGCAGCAGAATGAGGTGTTTAATGACAGATGGACACATCTTAAAGAAGGCGAGATGACACGGCTGCCGATGACAGGCAGCCCACAGCATCACTGACAGCCGCCCCGTCTACCGGTAAGTTGAAGCGCAGCTGGAGTCGGGGCCAGCGGTTCTACCTCGTCCGGCTGCTGGCTCCCTCTCTGGACCTGCTTCTCGTTTCCAGCCGTCATGGTGAAACCTTCCCGGGGATGGATCCGTCCTTAAAGCTCCGGGCTCCTCGGAAGCGAAGGCTGCCGCTGATGGTTGTGCCGCGATCCCCCTCCGCAAGCATCCGCAGAGATACCTGAAGGTTGGACCGGGTCACATCGCACAAGTGCTCGGATGACGGCGGAAGGCGATGGGGACGCCTTATGAGAGGCGAGAGAGACTGAGGATGCCGACTGCTGTGCTCGTCGCTGATGCGCACATCTGGGTCAGCGTCAGATGGTCAGATTCTGTTTTCCTCCCTGGAAGCAGGGGACCCTGCGTCCTAACGACACGGGGGGGGGGGGGGGGGGCAGCGGCGCGTGGGCGGCCCCGGCGGGGGGTGGGGCGCGGGGGAGCGGCCGGGGGGCTCTTC
>JAACJT020023202.1:0-24804 GCA_009936485.2 Gymnarchus niloticus | reverse complement strand
CTCAAGAGGAAGAAACCTTGGGAGGAGCCGGACTCAAAGGGGAAGCCTGTCCTCCTCAGGCCAGCACCGGGCAGGACCGCAGAGCTCTAAAAACTTTAATCTGAAGGTAGACGCATCGTCCGTTCGGCCATGTGGCTAAACCGCCACCAGTCACGACTGTGCACAGTTAACCTTGTAGTTTGAGTCGCCAGAGTAACTGAAGAACTAAGATGCATGGAAATACACAATGAATGCAAGTGTAGAAAATACAGAGGTACAGTCTGGGCTCTGGATCTTGCCGTGGAATATAAAATACCTGCAAAACAAGCACATACAAGCATATGGCTGTCACAGCAATAAGGAGCATACATCTGAAAGTGGAAATGTTAAAAAAAATAACTATTCCACAAACCTTAGCCTCGAGGAATCCCAGAGTTTTATAGACCCATCTGCTTTACTTGTTGGGTAATGGAATTACATCTTTATTTGTACAGAAAAATAGATACAGCCTTGTCTATAGTCCAAGATTAGAAGAACTGAAGAACGTTTGCCGATATCTGTATTTTGGTTACACTCCTTCTAATAAACTCACAAGTGTTCAGAAAATGCTAAACTTGAAGACAGGCTTTTAGAAACATTTCTCAAGGCGCCATGGAACAAGGACAGTAAAGAACAAGCGATGTGGAAGCACTGTGATAATATGGAAACCAAGGCTTAGAAATATTGCAACTTGAGCACAGAACCTCATTGGATGACAGCTTTACGGTTCAAACTACACAGCAAAAAAATCGTGTGTTTTACTGCTCGGTTGACATCTACAGTATCACCCCTTTAGAATCAAGAGAATCGACGTCAGAGTTTTATGTCAGCTCTCATCCTAATGAAATGCAAAATTAAATGTGCTATTAGTCTATAGTGAATTTTTATGTATAATTATCAAAATTTATGAGTGCACATATAACTTAGGATTTCACGTGCTGCGTTCCCTGATCTTTGTTGACCGGTAGTGGGAAAAAAAACAATTTTATTTATTAATTTGCCTGATCCACTCCCTACTGGATTATCTGGTATTTCTTTGCCAATTTCTCCAGACTTTAAAAAAAAACGTCTAGTCTCAAAGGCCAGATAAATCAGAATTGCGAGATCCTAACTCTCATGGATATCTTGAAATACTGAATCCCATGAAACAAACTGAGAAAGATTAGAAAAGACATTTTTAGACCCCGGGGTGTTCCGGACATGTGAGATGTCCTGGTTTATGGGTGACAGCGGGCCTACATATTCAACAGACGAGGAATTAAGACGTGAAGGTGACTATTAATGGCCTATTCTGCATGCCTGAGCAGTGTGTGTGTGTGCTGCATGTAGGTAATGACAGGTTATCAAGGGTTATGACAGCTGGTACCAGTACAGTGTTGACGGGCTGCTCAGGCCGTCTGACATCATGGTGTTCTATCAGTGATGCAGTAGATCCTGAGTGCCACCTAGAGTTGGCATCTGAAGGACCTCAACACCAGTTACTCCAATGAAGACTCTAAACTGTGGGTACATGTGATCATTGATCACTGATGAAGCTAGTAAAGACGCAAATCTCATGGTCAATGAGATTCTTAAATGCTATCAGTTACTGACACTTAACCCACCTCTGACTTGAGCCCCGTTAGGTTATACCAGTCAGTGGTGGAGAGTCCCAAGCAAACAAAGACCCCCAGATTTAATTTGTTGGATACTTAACTTAGATGTCAAAGGGACACAGAAGTTGCAAGAAGGGTAGTGATTTTTGTAAGGGATAACTGTCTTAAATGCTCTCATACCAGCTGTTATGAGTCTTCACACTGGTGGGTAGTGGAGGTAAAAGTTCTGACAGAGCTCCTTAATAGCAGCTATTTGAAAGTGTCTATTTCTTCAGAAGTGGCTGTAAACAGCCTGTTGTTCTGGATTCCAGTGTTCACGGTCCATCTAGCACAAGGTGAAAAGTTTCCTCAGCCAGCACAGGGACCAGACAGCATCAGGGCTGAACACGAAGTTCATGGTGTTTTTATTGGACTGTGTCGGGGGCTGGGGAGAGGGCAGCCGCTCCACCCTCTACGGTCACATGTCAGCGCCCTGCCTCACCAATCTCTGCTACTTGCCAACCACACATGCAAACAGGTGGAAACGACCCGCCAATCATAGCTGTCAGATGCGGAAATGCTGGGGGCTTAAAGGAGGGGAGAGGGATCACAGATGGGGGAGAGGACCTGACGATCGGCTAACCCATTTACTCTACTTACAGACAGCTTGATGGAAGCGCCTGGGGAGGAGATCAGGTAACTTCCATTCCAAGCCCCCCCCTTCCCAGTTACAGACAGTGGACCACATGGGTCCTGGCCTCGCTGCCTGATGAGAGCATCAGCTCCAGACGCCACCCTTTAGAGATTCCCCCAGCTCCAGCAGCTCCATTGTTTTCCTTTAGGTTTTGATGCTAGTGTGGCTTTGATTTAATTTGGGGAATGAAGCACTGTGGTAAGGCCTTGCCTCTACTCTGTGGCATCTCCAGCCCCTCACAGACCGGAATATTTGAGAAAAGGGACCCAGGAATCTTACTGAGGAGAAAAGCAAACCACATAAGACTTCGGTATAAAAGATTAAAAAATGGAATGTCATAACCAAGAAAAAGAAAACGATTAATCTAAACAGGAAAACTGCACAAGGAAGAAGACCTTTAACCTGTTCAATCAGAAATGAGAGAATAGCATAGCTCCAAGTAACAAAAGAAAGATGCATTCATCCACTCACAGGGTCTTTTTGAATTTTAATGGCTGCCCTTCATCCAGTGCAAGGCTCCGGCGGTGTTTCAACTATCAGTCTGCTAACACGAGCCTTGGGAGCCGAGAGTACGATTCTTATCGCCATCCTAATTTACATAAATGAAGACAAGGCTTAATTTGAACTGCCAGATTCTACACTTGGAAAATATTGTTCCGAAAAGAGCCCGTCCTGCTCAGGGTGCCGTGTCTGGGTCATATCAGTGTCTTTTGTAGAAACCATAGCATTATTAAGTGCATTGATACTGCAGTATGCTGCTGTTTCTTGCCAATGTCAGGACATCTGGTATAGTAACATTTAATAGACCATACAATCATTATGCATCCTTTAATCTTCAAGTTCTATAAGCACTAAAAATAGGCTGTTGATATGAGAAGATTTTTAGAGAGAGTAGGTAGTCAAAAACAAATTAACTACAAACAAGAAAAAATTAAATGAGCTTATAATTCGGAGCAGATACTTTAATTAAATGGTAAGGACCGGCACGGAAACAGAAATTAGAAAGTCATTTTCAGTGTTGCAGAGAAAACTGCAATGTGTGCTTTACATTATATTGCATAAGTGCGATATGTAGAACATGCAAATAATGCATACAGACAATAATCCAATTAAGTTATGTAAGTTTAACAATAAAACGTAAATCCTTTTTCTCGATGCTTCTTAGGGCTGATCACAGAGTAACAGATTGCTTTCGATAACAGCCAGCTGTTAATGAGAAATAAATTAAAAGTGATGGGGGGGTATCAAATTGTTCATTTTTAAATAAGGAGAACAATCATCCCCCCTTTCTCGCTAACGGTGTCACCAGATTTATTTTCTAGTAGAATATTTACTGTGGAATTCTGATATTTCTTTATTCTGACAAGAAACAGTAGGCAGCCCCCGAACACAAAAAAGATAAATAAATAAATATATATATAAACAAATTAGTATTTCTGATTAGAGGTCTCTGCATCCTATAAGGAATACTTGTCAATCTTTGGTATGCATGGAATAAATAAAAGAGACGATTTTTATTTGTACGTTGTAAGGAAAAGACAATCCATTGTTTATAAGGGTACATCGGAGGAAACGGAAAGAATTTCGTATTCTATTAGTGATTAGTGGCAGTTGGCAAAAGTTCCTCAGAGTACAGCACAAACTGATTCATTTTCTGAGCATTCAGCATCTGTGGTCCATGGAGAATCAGGGAGAGTCACAGCACATTGAGGCAGAGAAGCCCACAGACTCATTTTCAAAAGCGAACAACTCTCCAGCCAAGAACCGCAGGGCTATAAACGCAAAAACAAAAAACTGCACCTAATAAGGCCTCAGAAAAACAATTTAGTCAGCAGCAAATAATTTTGTACCAAAACAAAGGCTTCACTTGTCAATTAATCCAAGTCCATAATAGAATTAATAAACATTTAATAAAGGTGATTATTAAAGCTCAGTGGATATCATGCAATATGTACAGATATGTTTCAGCAGAAGGTAAATTTCTAAAGACTGCTTCTTTCAAAGTCACCAAAAATGACTTGTTGGCATTCTCTTACCTACATTGCTCGGTTGTTTTAATCGACTTTTATATAACTCTTAAGAGTTTTTCTTTTCTGCCATTTTGCACCACTCCTCCAATGCAGCCTGACACATTCCTGAAGTCGTATGTTCGATTTATTTGTATTGCACTCAGATATGGTCGACTCCAAAGTGGAGTTATTGATCTGTTCCTAAGAATGAGTTCCCCCATGTATTGAATCATCTAGCCTTGAGCCATCTGGACCTTGCTTCAGAGAGACTAGAGAAGTTTTCCATGAGACCCGAGGCCCTTAACCCGAGACCGTCGCTGCAATATTTAAACACGCACTAACCAGCTTTCTCTCTGTGAGAAGGAGTCCTTTCGGTATAAATGTTCCTCGGCAGGGTTGTCTCCGTGCAGAAGTGACAGTGGTGATGTTGAGTATTGCCTGTTGGCGGATTAAAGGACCATCTTTATAATGTTGGGGAGGAGTCGATTGTTGAAAAGGCCAATCGGTGAAAATGTGCGATTTTGCTGTGCCGGATAAGGTGTTGAACATACAGGTGAAACCGGTGATGTATTTTCAAGTGCAGGTAAACCCTATGGCAAGCTATGGAAAAGCAGACTTTGGCATGTTATGGAATCGGTAAGGCAGCCTCAGGAGCCCACAGTTGCTTTGGCTCAGCTACAAACCCTTTGGAACCACGGTATTTCTCACCTTTCCCTGTATGTGGCCCTTCTTCATCAGGTGTGCCGCTGACAGCTCGTTTCCCGTCGAAACCAAAACAGCTTCATCTTCTGGTGTCAATGGTTATCAAGATCACCAGCTACCAAAATAAACAAACATATAAAATATATTAAAAGGCCATTAAGGTAATGAGAAACGCTGAGCCTCCTTTCGACGTCTTCATGCCCACTCAGTGTAAAGATCGGAACATGCCGTCAATCGTTTAGAAAAATAGTAATCAATTTTTTTATTTTTTTGTTAGCCACGAACCAGTAGAAAAGATTTCATAGTTGGGGACATGAGTTGTCTCTCAGATACTGTGAAGATAGTATATTAAGGATGCATAGTAAGGGTGTGAGAATCTCTAATTCCGGCTTAAACTGTAAAAGTTTACCCACTGCCCACTGCCCACTGACTTCCCTTTCACAATCTCACTGTTATACATGTGTTGGTATTTTATGGTTTGGGGGATGGGCTGCTTCTTATCTAATATAGGAGACATTATTCTTCTTATTTATTTATCACTCTGAATGTGTTTCAGTCAAACCCTGCTAAGTCATTCTGAGGGTTTAATTCCAGACAGGACATTATTGCTTAGCCATTTAAATGTCAGCCAGTGAAGAACAACTCTCCCCGAGTTCTACGGAGCGTTGTTGTCATGTCCAGCGCTCAAACAGCAGAGCGGATTCCAATTAACACTCCCCCTCACCCACCCAACCCATCGCTTTCCCCTTGTGGTTTGTTTCGGGGGATTTGGGCGACAGTGGAAATGCCTCTTTGTTATTAGGAGTCTGTCGCCATGGCGCTCTGCACCTGGCATGATGGAGCCACGCTGAACCTCCGACAAACTGACAGCCACTGTATTATTGTGTGCCTGAGCTCGTAATTCTCCCCGTTCCTGCCAGGCTTAATAGCACCCTTCTCAAGCAACGGTGGGGCTTCAACCTCACGCAGAGCTCTCTTGAGAGCGAAGAGACAAACTGAGACGCCACGCAATCATCAGCCCCCGAGTTTGCTTTTTTTAAGTGACATGAAAGCTTGCTTTTGGATGCTGAATGTTTTGGAGCAGTTACATGCTGGAGACCAGATCTTCTGGTAGATGACAGTCTGCCCCCCCGTGACTGTTAGCATTTTGGAGGACCTGCATGCGGCTGTCAGAATCCTTCCTCACATTAATAAAGTCCTAAATGTCTTTCGAAGCACCTTCACCGATGACACACTGTATTCTGTCTCAGGCCCTGGTCCTGGACCTGGACAGTCGTAGTCCCATTCCTGGACCTTGACAGTCCTAGGCCTGGTCCTGGACCTGGACAGTCGTAGTCCCATTCCTGGACCTGGACAGTCGTAGTCCCATTCTTGGACCTGGACAGTCCTAGGCCTGGTCCTGGACCTGGACAGTCGTAGTCCCATTCCTGGACCTGGACAATCCTAGCTCTTGTCCTAGACATGGACACTCCATCAAACTGAGTCCTAGCTGAGTTGGTGGTAAACATGAATACATTGTTGTTTTGTTATCATCAAATTTGGAATTAATTTTGCATTACTTAACTTTTTGTATTTGACATTTCAACCCCACATTCTCTTTTGGGCTGCTATGCGGGATTAGGGAAATGGCACAGTTAATTAGATTTCAGGAGTTGTCTTGTTTGGCTTCGGACCAATTAGGAAGCAATTAATCACCCAAGGATGAAAAAACAACAATGAATAAGTTGAATGGCAAACACACGCATGCTCTCCCAGTCTCTAGAATGTACCCATACTGGTTTTCTCTCCGTTAACTGGTAAGAAAAACTACAGCCCCTGTTTCTTGGGCTATTCATTTTAAAATGCTTTGCGACAGCCTCTCATAAGTTGTATGCCAAACAGGAAGAGGCTCTATATTATCTTTCTCATAAAATAAGTCAGCCCAGATGAGATCCTGTAATGACTGGTCTATAACTGGAGGGTTATGTAAACTGCAGCAAGTTGCACCAGCACATCATCAGCCTGGCTGCTTGTTCCAGAACATTCCAATCTGCTGCACAAGCCAGCGATTGTTATCCTTGTTGTTGGCCTTCAAAGAAAAAGACTGAGGCCAAGATGAGCTGCCAGGATCTTTTTGGCCAACGTGAGGCACTCAGAATGAATCTGCCACACCCCCTTGAACGGGTCGGGACCGTGGCTCATGCTTTTGAGTGCCAGCAATACTGGGCATGGCGTGATCATGGCATGATTGAGAGATGGCAGCACTGGCTGAGAGGAACACGCCAATTTAGTGCCCCTCAAGCCCACCCAAAGGGAGAAATATTAAATGCCTGCCTCCCAAAGGGTGCCGAGACCCTGTAGGGATCTGAGAAGGAGGCATCATAGATACCTTGGCACCCCACTGTTGTGGCGGCTCCAGAAGCAGACCCTGGATAACGAGGACGCATAACCCCCCTCGACCCCATGGTGGGAACGCATGAATGAAGAAGGGGCCACCATCCAACAGAGTCTCCGGGGAAAGCAGCGTTTTCAGACATGGCACAGAAACCACCATACATCCTTACAATGTCCCAGGCTTCAGTTTATCCCAGAGTTTCATCCTTAATTTTCCAGAAACTTCCCTTGGCGATGCCCCATAATGCCCGAGAACCAGCTGACATGGAAGCAGCACGCGAGCTGACATATTGGAGTATCGTAGCAAAGACAGTTTCTGGATCCATGCTTGAGTCTGACAGCACCAAAAACAGTCAGCCAGTCAACTCTGGGAGTCCTGACTAGTGTTGTATCATTGTGCCGAAGATCTCAGCTCCTTTATGATCTCCCATCTGCATGCATGCAAAATATTTCCCAGCTCCTTCACTCACAACAAAAGATTGCTTCCAGCTGACCAGACATATCAGGTAACAGGCTTCAGTTCACTTACCCACACGTGGAACATGGCGTGCTGTTGACTCACTGGCTGGAGGAAACATAAAAGCTTTGAATGTTGCTGTCGTTATGCACTTTAACTAATATTAATCACATTTCTTTCCAAAATTTGCATGAGTACAGTGAACCTACGTCATGGCTCGATTTCAACTTTGTACGAGTGCCCGTAAAGTAGTCATTGTAATTGATGCTGGGGGGGGGGACTAGAGAACAGAAGATGAATTGTGAACTGTTTTAATTGTCACTAGGACAGGAACCAAGATGTTATCCTGAAGGTTACCAGTTTAAGTCTCAGAAAGACACTGACGTTGGACCATTGAGAAAGACTGCTAGAGTTACATATTTAGCACGTTTCTCTACAGGAATATGTGCCAGCTGAGAGGTTTTCAGCTTTTCTTAAATAAGGGACCACTAAACACAACAGAGTTAGGGACGCTCAGTCACAAACAGATGACTTTATAAATGTCTAAAGTCTAAGGACGTGGGCTATGGAATGCCATAGCACTCTTAACCAAGTATGCAAATAAATATTTCCATTCCCTACTGGGGATTATAAATAACAAAGACTTAAGGACCCTGTAAGATATAGCTCGCTCCCAGGGGGATCCCCCTTAAATATTTTTTTACTCTGGGGCCTGGTAGCTAATAATATTCAGTATGTAAAATGCAAGAGAGTAGCTTTACAAACGTTTTACAAAAAGTCTCTATGAAACCCCAGCTAAAACACCTTGATCTGACAAAGTAAACATAATGCTAATATATTTACAAGCTTCATTCATTTTCAAACGCTTTTCTTTAAAGAAAAGACTGCATGGGAAACGGCCCATTTGATTATCTCAAATCATTACCACTTTGTAGGCCAGGAGAACGTAACTGGCAGGAAATATCTAGCGTAGGTTCCTGTAAATTTCGTTTGTCTTTCCTCTCCTCATCGTCCATCTACTTCTTCACTGTAAAAAAATGACTTAAGAGATGAAATGTCAGAAGTTCCCTTGGTGCAACAAAGACATTTGTTTACACTCAGAAAAATATAGTTTCATTAAATCAGTTGCTTAGTTAAAGACACATTATAAGGCAATGTGCTGCAGCCCTAGAGCATGTTTCAAGCTGAAGTCAACAGAACATTTATTGACAAATGCCCAAGGGGTTTGTGGGCCAAATTTGGGGTTCTTCACTAGAAATCTGAATAGGAAGTCAACCCAAATTGGGAGATGCTGAGGTGAGTCAGCGTCTGACACTGCAAAGCATGAAAACACACCGGCTGCTGAATGAGTCAAAGAGAAGAGAATTATTGGAGCTATTCTTAAGACCGCATAAGGCAAGCTGTAACCCAAGCGCTATCAATTACCCAAAACTGTCAAAAATTGCTTCTCTGAAGAATTTAATCTGAAGTGAGTGTCACGGTGTCAGCCTATTTCATTTCTTGTATCCCTTGTTATTTTGTCAAACACCGAGAAGCCTCCCGTTTTGATGAAACACATGCATTCACTTTTGGTGGGTATAAGCCATTTGCTTTTGAGCTGTAACAAATGGAAACACGAGAAGTGCCATAACTGTTGGTTTTCAGGTGGATTGGCTCTCATATTTCACAATGATGGTTTTCAAACACGCTCCATCGAACTCTGAAAGCACAAACTGCCATCGGGCTTTACTGACAGCGGCTCAAGAAACAAATCACCCATGGGATATTTAACAATGTAGATCTCCCACCTGAATGTTTGTTAGGACAGAAGATAGACGGAGGAGGTAGCGAGATTGTCCTCGCAAACCCCACGCCTGCGAACGTTCGTCTTACTCAAAACTGGCCATCCTAGAAATGAGGTTTTCCACAGTATGAAATGCGGTCCTTGTGAAACCCAGAGCGTGATTTGCGGCACGGAGAGTATCGTAACAATCCATGGTGGTTTGGAGACCCAAGTGTCATTGAAGTCCAATTACACCTGCCATTATTGCACTGAGAGAGTAATCTGCCGTGAGTGATAGGCAATTGAGCCAGCCCCCATCCCCACACACACACACACCTTTATTTATCGATGCTATCTTCCCCCTCTAATCTAATTTGCTTTTCCACTTTGCAGGTAAGAAGGAACTGCTTTAGGATTTCTATGTGTGCATCAGATGTGCAGGAGAGGAGGCCATATGCTGTGTAGCAATCAAAGAGATGCAATACGATAAGAATTTTTTCACAGGTCACACTGAGTTCAAAACAAGCACGTGTGTCCTTTAAGACTAAAGAAATGTGTTTTTTCACATGGCATGGCATATATTTTCCATTTTAACTGAGTTCAGGAACACTGCTATAATGTAGAAGACTAGATTACTGTTTGTAGTAAATAACCTTTAGAGCAATTATGTGCTGTGGATTCAGTGAAATTAAACTATTCAGACCTTTTAGTTGTGAATTTTAATTATGCAACTGGAAGCTACGGTTCATAAATAAAACATCATAAATGTCTGTAGATTTGTTTTTTTTTTTTTTTTTTAAGTAGCATTTTTCTCATCTACTTGAATTTGGAATGCATGAGCCACGTTTCCAGGTCAACAAGCAGACGATTAAATTTGTTACTGCAAAAGTAGACGTACCTGGCAATACTGCATACTTTACAGTCTTCATTTTCATACCTCCTACAGGGCATCCATCCATCCATCCATCCATCCAACCTTCCCCAGTGCATTCTGTAGGTAGGTATGTACACATGCGGTTTGGGTTGCCAGTCCAAACAAAGGATTTGTTCAAGCTTAATGACCATCATTTGTTTTTGCAAAATCCCAGTTAAAGGCTGGCAAGCACACCAGAGCAGGTAAGGACACTGTGCGTCAACAATGCAAATGAACGGCCGCCCATGGAAACACCACACCCAGTTTATACACAGGGCAAAGGAATGCATCCATCTGATTGGTTGGGCCGCAGCCTGTAGCGAGAATTCTGAAGCGATAGGTACTTTGTGACGATTTTTTAAATTGACTCTCAATTAAATAAAGTAACGGCCAGATTCACAATCACAATTATAAACTGCCGATTCCATTTCAGTATCTCTTTTCTGGTACAATTTGTTTAAAAAACCGTGCATAATATTAATGGCTTGAATTTGTAACTTTAATTGGGTTTTGTACACAGATTTTTCATCGGCGATTGGACAAAGACAAATTTTTGTTGCAGAAATCAAGATTTGTGAGCCGTCTGAATTTTCTGACAAAGATGAAGCATCTCTAGATTGACGTTCTTCTGAAGTACCTTTAAGGACAACACTACAGGAAACCTGCAATAGACAACAGGATAGCAGTAGGTGGGCAGTGCAGGAAAACTGATATCAAAGCAATGAAATGGTGATTATTAATAATACACATGCTGATGATTACTAGCCAAATAGCCTTATCATATGGTCAATGTATTTAAACTTAAACAGCAAATTCAGTTAAACCAGAAGTCAATTCATGTTCTCATCGATTCTAAGTCTTATGAGTACCACGATTGAGCCACTTCAGTGCTTCTTTAATTAAAAAAGGACAAACCACCAAATTACATCTGGAAGTCTCCATCATTCCTCACTTCTCACACTCATCGTGGCAAGTCTGACGAAGGCGGGTGGACGATTTCTGAGGCCGTTTATGCTTAGACCCCATTTAGACTTCCAGCAGTCACTAAGCCACCTGACAGCAGCAATTAGTATCGGGTATAGAAAACGTACTGTTCACTGTCAATTTTGTCATGAGGGTGTTAATTCTTGATCTGTTTCCATGTCATTATGGCCATTTGCATTATTCTGCATAAGGGCTTCTGTTAAATGAATATGCATGATGTAAAATGTTATATCCTGAAAGGATAAGTGGCTTTTATTTTGATATCTATTTATAAGATTCTTGTCTTGCTTACTGTCGTTCTCCAGGCGGTTTTAACTGCTAAGTGAATGAGTCTAATCACCGGCCGGATGTAAAGTGCTGTCTGCACGATGCTTTCGAGGCATCGTCTGAGCTAGATTAGCTCCTGCAGCTACCTAACGTTGATTGCAAACTCAGCTGAAAGGAAAAGAGGAAATCAACCTGACTGGCGTAATCGTGTCCAATGATCTAACCAAGGAGAGCAGAGGGAGGGCTGTTTGACCAGATATTATTACATCCTTTGGGGAGATAACCATTCAAGATCATGTATTCCCTGTGTTTCTGCATAAGTAAAGACCTGTATTCAGTACACGAGTCCTGTTAAAACTTGTAACCTAAGGTTTTCAGGTGAAATCCCAGGAGGTGCTCCATCAGCACTGTACATAACCTGAATGACTGCAGTAAAACATCCAGTTGTAACATGCCCTGGGTAAAAGTGTCAGTGAAACAATTAACGTGAGATGCAAACTTCATACCGAGTCTTAAACTGGAGACTCCTGAGTTTTCACTCAGTTTTATAGTTTCATCTGCTCTCATTTAAAATCACGTTAAAGACAAATGTGAGTTTGTTCCTGTCTGATATACAGAAGGTGACACCTCACTGTCGCTCCGGGTCATTTGCCTTAAAATATGAGAAGTACCAAATGTCAGCCGTAAAGAACAAGGTAGAGACGGGGACAGTGCCTACCCTCCTTCCATCAATCTTCCAACCGCTTATCCAGTGCATGGTCACTGAGAGCCTATCCCAGGCAGCACTAGGCCCAAAACAGGGTAGGAGGAGTACCCTGGGCAGAAGGCCAAGTTAGAGACATCAGTTCACCAAAATAACGGCATGTCCTTGCTAAAGGAAATGCAGGAAAAAGCAGGGATAACATGGAAAGTCCACAGTCTAACAGCAGGTGATGGTCTTGACCACCAAACCTGGAATGAGGTGACACTGAGGTGAATGTGGTGCCTACCACATACCATAACCCTGGTAGAAACATCCATCCATCCATCCATCCATCCATCCATCCATTCATTCATTCATCCATCCATCCATCCATCCATCCATCCACCACTTACTTAGTGCAGGGTCACACCAAACTTGGATCCAATTCCAGGAATTACAGAGTATTAGACTGGGCACACTCTGGATGAGATGCCAGCCAGAGCAGCAATAATGCCTAAAAATAATAAACCAAAACAATTAAAGTAAATATCAAAAATCTAAATCAAAGTGGGAGTATTTGTGCTCTTTTAATGCCAATTCCTCTTTATTTCGTTGTTCCTTTTGTACAAATGTTGTAACCAGTATCAAGGTTTCAAAGCATTTTAACATTGCGGTTACCATGACAGCTAACAGAAATTTGACACCGGCGATGGAGAACGTGTCCACAGTGCTGAGGGTCATTTCCAAACAGCATTTTGTTACAGTGAGATTTACGGGATGACCGCTTACATTACTGCACAGTGTGGGATTCACACCATTGAGTGAATTGTTGTGACAGGGCAGGGCAGGGCGGGACGGGGCAGACAGCTGCCCATTAAGCATCAGCGAGGTGTAGGACAGCAGGGGACAGCAGCAGCCATGCCCAGTCTCTCGGCCTTAAGGAGCCGGGGTAAACTAGTGCGCTCATTAGCTGTTAGCAGTAACATGCTGGCTAAGGGGCCAGTTACACAATGCTGCATTTTTCCTCTACAAACAACCAAGATGCCATTCGGCCAGGTTAACCAGGCTGGAGCGCAGCAGCACCAGCACCAGGATGGAACTGGCATATTTTTGGTTGCTGGGTATGTAAATTAGTTTACCTCACAATCAAGGAAGGAGGGGCTCAAATCTGTCATGGTGCTCCTTCTTCACTGATAGTATATTGCAGGACACAAGGCTGGGGTACACCCTGGATGGGATGCCAGTCCATCACAGGGCACAAGGCTGGGGTACACCCTGGATGGGATGCCAGTCTATTATAACACAAACATACACACTTAGAGACATCCCTTCGTCTAACCATGTTTTTTTGGACTGTGGGAGGAAAACAGGGTACCCTGAGGAAACCGCTTGAAACGCAGGGTGAATGCTCAAACAGAGGGGGTTCTGGCTTACTTGGTGCCCTTGGATTAGTATGACCTAAGCACCAAACCATGCGCCCCCGGAACAATGCAGGCTTGGGCGGTTGCCCGTCTCGTCCGTGCCAAGATCCAGCCCTGCACACAAACTCCATGCAACACAGCGCTAAATCAAACACAGTTCCGGAGGTATGACACTGCCCTAAAAGCCTAATGGCAGATAAATGTTAGTTCTCAATGAAATTGGCTCCATCAAGCTGGATATGTTTTCCATTTAGAGAAACATGAAACCAAGGACGTCACCCACATCCACCAGTTTCCTCTCTGCTGTGTGGTCTTGTCTCCTCTTCTGGGTTTTCCAGCCCTCTTTCCCTTCTTGGAGACGTGGGACAATCAAACCCAACAACATAACTTAGTGTTTCTATGGTGTTTCCTATCATGCTTACCCTACTCCTTTTCCTTGTTAATACACTCACCCATTAAATCATGTGCATTTCATTGCTCTGCTCACTTGCACTGAATGCATTAGAAATCGTCACTGAGATCAGGATCATCTCTCCCAGTGGAGATGTCAGGCTGCCCCCTTCAATCAGCCTATGATTTCTGAGCAGGAAACGGGTTCTTCCTGGGAGCCGGCAGATGAGATGGGGCGAAGATTGAGTTATGAGCTCCAGTTGACCACCAACATTGCTGCTTCGCAGCACAGACCCTAAGAAAACAGTCAGAAGTGTCAGTTCGTTAAATAGAATTGTGGGTATTTGGAAAATGCCTCCCGTAACATGATGGCCAATTTATTAAGTCACAATGTCTCCATTTTTCCCAAACCTGACATTTCTGACAATTACCTGGCTAATAAATACTTTTAGAGCATTACTTCACTAATGGTCGACGTCATGGCTACGTACCAGCTTCAGGAATTGTATACCCATGCAGGAGTGCGGAATACACACGTTTTCACAAAACTGGGAAGAAAACCTAGTTTAGTGAGTTATTTGTCATTCATCAATGCGACTAACAAGTGGGTCTGATGAAAATTTTCAAACCTGATAAAAATTTAAGCATAAAAAAGGCATCCTTTCGGAGAATGCTGTACTCACTTTTCAGGATCAGTCGATTCTACAATCCACAGTCAGTTTCATTGTGAGCATGTGTGACGCTCCTCCAGGGATTAAACCGATTATGGTTTAAAAGTGTGATAAGAGTATTCGGTTTATAGATAAGTGAAGAAAGAGACGTTTTTGATTGTGAGAGCAAGGTTACTCAGCGAGTAAATGCTGGCTGTCAGACACGGGGTTGCCAGCGTGCCCCAGTGTGCACACATGCAGTTTTAATGTGGATTTCCACTCCAGGTTTGTCCATTAATACAAGCCGAAAACACACTACTCGAACAGAACTAGCAAATTTAAACTGGAGAATCGACAAGATGCACAATTATTGAAGACAAACGAACAGACTGGTTGTCGATCGCAGGTAATTTCACCCCGGGGTGCCGTGTGACAGTCACAGGGCACAGCACGTATTCAAAATCCTGTACAAAAAGAGTACGTTGTATGCTATTATAATAGCCTTATAGTGAGATATGACATCCTGGAACTCGAGATTTGCACGGTAATATCGAAGACACCCACATCCATACAGGACCGTAAATCCTAATAAGTGGTCTGACTTCTTTTCACATGCTGTCATGAATCCCTCTATATAAACCCCTGGTCTCAGAAGCCTTAAGCACCATATTCTTAGTGAAGGAAAGACTTAATGTAGTGAGCCTGGCAAACTGTTTCACTTTCCACCTCAAGAGATTTGAGTTTAATTGAATAATTGAGCTTACATAATATTAAACACCACCTGGCACTTCCCATGACCAAAATTGGCTAAGAGGCTACTGAAAAGGGATGGCCGGATTATAGAATAGCAGTTATGCTATTCAAAATGTGACCGGGCCCAGCTGTCTTGTGTTTTATTGCTTTAAGGCTCCAACCCAGTTTTCAACAGCCTTTTTTGAGCATGACCATTGTGAAGAAAATTGAGAGATTATATAAATTTTAATGCAGAAAATATGACTTGAAGGTAATTCTGCTATTGCTGTGTATTTTTTAAGGGCTCAGTGAATGTATCTTTACATAGCGTATTACTAGTGCAGTTCAAGTCGGTGTTTTTGGTGTTAAGCAGTACTGTGTACACTTTTGCTGTATGCAGCACAGCTAATCAATTATCCTGTGACGACACTGTGGCTTTGCGCCTCCTGGTGGATTGACCTAAAAATATCCATCTGTGGCTCTGCAGCAAAAGTCAAGCCAAATAAAACTTGTCTTATGTGATCGGCGGTCCTTAAAATGTTACATTCAATTCAATTCAATTTTTATTTATATAGCGCCTTTAACATGAAGCACTGTCACAAAGCGCTTTACGTAGTCCCGGGGCCCAGAGTCCCGAGAGAGTAAGCCAATGGTGACAGTGGGAAGGAAAAACTCCCTCAGGAGGAAGAAACCTTGGGAAGAACCGGACTCAAGGGGGAAGCCTGTCCTCCTCAGGCCAGCACCGGGCTGGACAAATTCATTAATACAAATCAGAACAATAGATACAAATAAGAACAAACCCTGTAACAGGAGGACAGCAGGGTATTTGAGGATGCAGTTAGGTGATCAAGATTGAAGAGCAGGTTTAGTGGCTCAGAAGGCAGAAAGCGGGTCAGACTGGACAGCTGAAGTGGAGGGAGGGCGTGGTAGGCCAGCAGACGATACAAGGACCAATCTATCTACTTCTATTTTCCTTTTCAAATCGCCTTTCTCACACCACTTGTTTTGTTTTGTTTGTGTGTGTGTTTTCCAAAGGAGAAGGCTATGTTTATCAGAGTACAGCTGGTTCACATTGGTTTAAAATGTAATACTTGTGTGATGACATTTAGGAATCTCTGTTGTTTTCTACCCCTGTGCTATTGTCACAGGTTTTTGTTTTCTCAGAAATCATGTGATATGTTGAGAGTCCCTGATGGGTTGCCATTGTTCGCGGGAATCTCTGCTGGGTGAATTAATAAAAAAGGTCATTTTGTGATTGTTGCCCCAGCTTGGGAGTCAGGTGTATTCCTTTCGGCCTGAGTGATTAAGTTGGACGAACCTGCGCTCGGTTACACTATATCACTAAGTCACAAATAAATAAACAAAATTGAACAAAAACACGTTCCTTGATTATTAGTGCACTGCACAAAAGCTATCGTTTAAAATCATTTGGATTATCAAGAAGAAACTGAGTATACCATATTCAAATCCCGCGAGAGAAGGCAAACAGAGCTTATGGGGATTTAATAACTTGCGGAGGAAAATCAAATGGAAACCGTGTGATAAATTTTCAGATGAAGTATCTGCATTGTCTCTCGTGTTATCATTGTAAACACTGGCTCTGTATTGTTTCACTGCATATCATTACAGTTCAGCGGGAAACCATGTGACTAGATTTCGATGTACGACGTATTCGGAAGAGTGTGGGTTAGAGTCGGTGGGACAGGACGGCTCCCCGGAGAGGAGTTGTTGAGTGTTCAAGATAGCGTGTAATCCGGTCTTTTGGGGTGAGCCTGTGAATCGTGGGTATTGCGAGCAGGTCTATATTTTTTCATGATGTGTATTTAGAGCACTATCACCACATGTGGATTTGGTGATTTTTTTTTCTGAAATGAACATCAACACGCCATACTTTATAATCTCGATCACGCCTGTTACTGAAACAAACTACTGTGTATATCTCCTTTCTTATTTTCCAAAGATTTGTTTAAGGAATAAACAAATTATAATCCACTCAATTCTTCTTTTAGTTCATTCATACTGAGGGCTCTACATTTATGAAAGATGCTGATGACATAAATTGGATCTGCTCCATATTGAAATATGTTGGATTTTTTAATTACTAATTCTTAGCCTTTCTTAGCTGTTTTCATTTTCATTACTGAAACTGCTATAGTAATAAAGGAGAACCAAGTTTTTGGTTTTAATTGTTATTCTCTTTAAAGATAAGTTCTTACTGGGCCTACCCTTCAGCTGAATTCCCTCAAGATTCCTTGATGTTGGAAATTAGAGCAGTGCTCGCAAAGGTTAAATTTCAAACTAATAATCAAAGCTTGTATTCTCTATAATATATAGTAACACATAAATATATGATTTTATAACTCCTGTCATATCACAAGAACACTGTACAAAGCATTCATTATTTCTTTAACAGAAATATCATGTTTCTAATCATATCCTGAACTCAACTGTTGACAAGATGTCATGCAATGTTAGAGAACCATTACCTCCAAAGGTGAAAGGGTGGTTCCATCTCTGGAGAGGTAGGTGGGTGGGTGGGTGTGTGTGTGTGTGTAATTCCCTCCTTGTTCAGATGGAAATCTACCTGTTATGTCTCAGTGTTCTTATAAATTTTTTGACTGATTGTGACTACCACACAAGGAACGGTGATTACCTGTTGGGATAATTTCATTAATAAATCACTCAATGTGATTCAGGGCAAAACTCAAATTACTACTCCAGTGAGTACGATCGGCTTCTTAATAATAATTTCCTGATAGTTAATTCATTACTCATGGGATTTTAACGTTTGATTATTTCAAAAACAATTAACTTGTAAAACATTGTTTATTCTAGATCAAATATTGAAATTCAGAGATGTACATAATTAATCGTCATGAAGTAACTTAAAAATGCAAAACGTTTACCAATATTGAAGTCCAGATTTGCCTTTGCTTTCAAATAACAACAGAAGTGGGAGAGGGGACCTGTCATTCCATCAAATACATTTACTGTATCACATTCTGACGCATTTTTTTATATTTTACAGAATTGTATTTCATTTTATTATCGATCTCTTGGAGCCAAATCCGTAAGAAAGACCAAGCTGAGCTGACGGTAGACAATGCCAGATGACAGCTGTTCCCAGCATGAATAAATAAAGTGGCATATTAAATTTTAAATGTATGCCCTGTACAATTGTATGCCTCAACAAGTTCTGGCCATTATCAGCAGATAATGGTACTCATGCTGTACCTATTATGAGTACCTCTTTGTGCAGAGGTGCTCCACAAATTCTAGACTTCTTACGGGGGACATTTTTCAAGACCAAACTTTGGTACTGGTGTTCTGGTACTCTGTAAAAACTTGTGAAAGTATAACAGTTCGGCTGAGGTATCTGCAGTTGTTTTGTTTTATTTTATTTTTTGGTCAAAGAGCTAAAGTTTTAGTGCTGCAGAGGATCCAAGACCCTTTCGAGACAACAGATCACTGTTTACTTGCTGCTGTTCCATGGCCCTCAACTCTCGCTGTCACAGCATGAAGACTGAGATATTGAACTCAGTATCTGCGATTTCAAACTTTCTGCTAGGATGGGTGCAGGTAGCCTCATGCACCTGTCATGGGGTCCTGGCTGTGATCATCAGTCCATGGTACACCGAATCAGCCGCTAACATCCTCTTCCAGCAGTCGGTGCTTTGGTGAGTAGATATGCGCCAGCATCCAGCTAGAAAAGATCTTAAGCACTTAAATATTGAAACACGGTGAATTCAGAGTTGCTCCCCAAAAACTGTTCGGTAAATATGAACATTATGAAATCTACAGTCTTTCCCAGAGAATGCTGTTTATCTGGCCAGTATGCTACTGATATCTTGCTCGGTGACTTGTCCCAAACCTTTCCTTTGGGGCACCCCAGCCCTTCCATTCATTAGTTACATTTCACCCCCAACTCATTTAATTAATTAACTTAATTGGTTAAATAACTTAATGAGGTATTGATTAGCCAAACAAGACGTGCTAATGTTCAAGTTCGACAAATAGATTCAGTAGATATATTGGGTGATAAGAGCACATTCTGGGATGTCACTCGTGCATGCATTCACACATTAAATCATACACTATCGGCCATCTTGGATCGATTAGCCTAACTGTATGACTTTAGACTGCAGGAGACAAAGTCCACACACACAGAGAAGTGAAATTTAAACTGCTTTTAAAAGCACACGTGATCATTTAAACTTTACTCTGTTATAAAGCTGATGTATTCATTTAGTGCTTCAAGTGTCTTTCTCACAGGTACTACAGGTAGATCCCATCATGGGACTTGAACCAGAAACCTCCCGGTTGCAAACCTGTATTGTTTATCACCAAGATACCCATACTTGTGCAGTAATTTCCCAAACATGACTTGCGATATTCTGAAGATTTTCAAATTGCTGAGACACGTAGTATTTTTTTACACTTGTTTTCTACATCTGTTAAATTAAGAATAAAAATATTTTGGCACATACTATATTGATTCCAATTTCTGAGGATTTGTGGTAAAACTTAATTCCTACCTTTGAGGGTATGTCTCCAACTAATTCACAGGGCTACTGATGAGATTTCTCATAATTATCAAAGGGATTTAAATATGTAATTACTTTTCAGAAATCTTTTACCTTGCAGTGCAGGATTCAGCTAAGTGCAGCACTTAAACTTTGCAGAAATAGCCATGCATTGCCACTGAGGGAACACAACATCAGGGCTTGTTATCCCCGACTTCAGCGATCATGATGTAAAGTTATTTTCAAAGCATTCTAGTGGGTCTCTGAACTAACCACTAACATCAAGCAGCTGGCACACCAGGGACGGTTAATGAATATGGATGTGAAAATTACAGTGCTCCTCTAACTTGTTTAACGGTACTATAGAATTGATTACACAGATTTTTTAATGAGAGTTGCCAAGTTTTGCACAAAAATAAATAGGTAATAAATTAGTAAGACAGTGATAGGAACTGTGATTTACCTCATTGAGCAAGCTGAGGTACAGTTTGTGGATCTTGAAAAGATAACCAGAAACATTTCAAAGAGTAGTCTAGTTCAAGAGAAATCTTTTAGTATTGCAAAGACGTTTTTGGTTGTCTGTAAAGATGTACTCTGCACAGCTGAGTTGTCAACAGGAATAAACACAACCGGACACAGCACCGTATTTTCCCCATCAAAACCTGTACCCTGACAAACATGGAATGGTACAAGGACCCCGCTTCCTGCCTCTCTCCACTTTGCTCCAGGCTGGCATGCAACTGGTCGAAATCTCATGAGACCAAAGACTGCAGTGAATGCTCTGTTCTTTCTTTGGCAGAAGCAGAGAAAGGTTGACTTCCTTCTTTTTATTATCTGCTTACTTTTCTTAGTGGAGTCTGATGTGCGGAGATGAACTCAGTTGGTTCAGTGTCTGCCACTGTAAAAAACCTTTGGTGAGATGGAAAGTACAGAGAGACACCAGAGACATAACTTGGAATCCACCCAACATCTCTGATGGACATTCCAGGCACAGCACGCAGCATTTTTACCAAACATGCTATTGATTATCCATTAGTAGAAACTTAAATCTTCTTAATTGTTGCCTCACAACCTAATAAAAGTGTTTCTTCTCTACCCATTAGCCTCAGTGTATATTTACGTTAATTGATCCTACAGTAAACAGCCTGGTTCAGCTCGCAAGATTTTAACATTCCCCTTTTATGGTAATTATTTTGAATCATAATAAATATGGGACTTCTACAATTATGGCACTTCTTTGTGCTTGAAAATGATATATCCAGTTATGATATCCCTCTAGTAAAACAGAGTCAAATGGGAGCTACGCCCGAGTTCTCATTATTATTTTCTATATACTTGTCACACATATTATTGACCAAGATGAGTGCATCTGGCTCTGTTATGTGTAACTGTCCTCAGGCTGCCACAAATTTGTCATTACCAGAAATTTAAGCTGTGTTTTCACCATATTCGACTTGTGTTATTTTCTTTAAAAGGACCACACTCTGGAGTAATCCTGCTGCTATGTAACGGATGGTGTTGTGTGAATTGGACAGATTCGGAAGTAAAATCAGAGATTTAGAAAGAGGAGCTGAAATGTTTTTACTGATTTTGAAAATGTTAGGGTCATATTTGATATACCAGCCCCATTTGGCTGGCCTATTATAAATAATACAGGAGACTATGAACACATATGATATCCAGTACGACACTTGACAGTTGCCTGATCACGTTTCCTGCTTCTGGCTTCTCACTCTGGGCTTCCTGTCAGTCTTTCCCGCTTATCCCTTTGCCGTCCGGTCCTTCCCACTTATCCCTTTGCTGTTTGGTATTTCCCTCTCAGTGTTTCTCACTCAGTGCCCCCTGTTCCATCCTGCCCCTCCCCCCAATCCAAAACCTCATCTTGGCCCTTCCTCAGCAGAAATCATCAGCCCCGAGCAACCTGGCTGTTCATCAACCAGCTGGTCTTACCAGGTACACTCAGGCATGCATGAAGTGTCTTGAAGGGAAAAAAAACAAAAAAAAACAAAAAAACAAAAAACGTGGACCGTAACAGGAGGCCTCATCATCCAAAAGAGGACACAACGGGCCTCGCGGTGAGTGTCCTTGGGCGTGTTTAACTGTCATGAATTCACTGCCAGCACACCATTGCTCATCCAGACAAGGATTAATACTTGATTTGTTGCAGGTTTTGAGTTGTAAGAATGGCCCAAAACATGCAGCTGCAATCTGCAATTTCGTAATATATTTGAAAATGAATTAAATATGACATCGACATGACATCCTTAATTGTAATATCCAAAATACATAAAAACCATTTTGTGGTGATTTTTTCAAACGTCACTGAACAACACTAACAACAACACACTTCAACGACTTACTTTTATTATTACTGAATTATTAGCATTACTTCTTGAAAGGCGTTTAAAGAAAAGCCTTTTTTTATTTGGCGTAAACTGAGGAAAATCTTCCCATCTCTAAGCATGTTTACAGCAGCCTGCCCAGAAATGAAGAGCACGTGGTGATGGACCACTGTGCCATTAGGCAGCGGTGACCAGCCGGCAGAGACGACCGTGATCAGCTGAGCCCCCAGGGGCCCACGGGGGTTAGCGGTTTGAGTGAACAAATTGCAAGTTGCATAAGACACAAACATCACAAGACTTGTGTGCTCCTGCATTGCCATGGCTGTAGCTTAGTATGGAGAAACCTGTGGAATGTTCCATACTGGGAGAATGTGGAGGATGAATGAAGAAATAAAACTAGATTTTGGCCCAACTTTAACACGAACCTGTTCCATTAACTGATGTGAATGTGGGTTGCTGCTGGATGCTCCTGGTTCTTGCTACAGTCCGTAGACAAGCAGTTTAAGTGACCTGTTGTGTCTGACTCTTGGTGTGTGATTGTGTGTGTTCACTGTAATGAACAGGCACCTTGTTTTCTGCCTTTTGGATCGTGTGGTTCAGTTCAGACTTGACACAATGCCACATTGTTTAGAGGTCATGGAGAAATGACATGGATGGACAGACGGATGTTTTAAGGTGGATTGCACTCCTTAAAGGGACATAAAATTCTGCTTACAGCTACACCCTTGCGTCCTGTCTTGGGTCTTCCCCACAATCTGTCACATTAATTGCAAACTGAATGGAAATGTATTATTTTACTTCACAAGGGAATTGGCTACATGCTTTTTAGTGTGACCACTGCATACTTTATCTTTCAAACGTTTTTTAGACTGACACCACAAAATTCTCTAATTGCGGCCAGTTCACATTTCTGAATAATTAATTGCATAAAGGGCCAAATTAAAGAACAGAACATAAATCAAGCAGCTATAGACACATGGTTATGGGTTTTAGAAACAGAATCCTTGTGTGAACGCTGCCTTCTTCACCTAGCTGAACATCGCCATCTACTGTCAGCAAGCTAAACTGCGTTTTAGGCCTCTCTCTCGACGTCAGTAAACATAACCTGAGTTATGTTTTGGGTTTTATCAGGACACAGCAAAACCTTAGAGGTTTTATCGAGAAACCTCCAAGCAGGGAGAAAGAGAAGCATGCATGTTTCTCTGTGATTAGTTGAATGTGACTTTTGGTGCAAAACTCCTACTCCTGACCAAGGGAAAAATAAAATAAATAAATAAACAAACCAGCAAAAGGATTATTAAGAGACTGAGCTGTTCTGTTTGTAATGGCAATACCTTAGCCCCCTCCTGCTGGATGAGCACGTCAGTGTGTCAGCGTTCCACACCTCCCAAGGCTCGCCTAGCAAATTCAGCACCATGGACAGCGACCTCGGGAAGCACCAGCCTCCTACAGTCTAACTGCACTCCAGCAGAAACCACCGGTTGTCCAGTGCCAGAGCAGCAGCCGAACGCTGTCTGGTTCTCTCCAGCAAGACGTAGCAACGTCGGAAGCAAGTTGCCCAGAGTTGTCTATCCTGGAAGACGTAGCCGGTATCCGCTTCAAGCACTCATTTCTGCCATCGCCAGCCAAGCGCCACTGAGTAGAATGATCACCCCCCTCACCGTCACCGTCACACCTTTATCTGCCCTTTTGTTCATGATAAAGCACCCCCTTCGTGGACTTTGAGTCCTGACGTGCTACAGTATTTGCTATTAGTGTTCTTTGTCAATCCCAAGGCGTTGGTGTCTTACAGGTTTTTGTTTGCTTTCAGTTGAAGATAACATAACTGGAAAGAATTAAAAAAGGTTCGTTAGATGAAAATGTTGCATTACTCAGCGAGACGAATCAATGTAAATACGTAAAACCATGACCATGCAACAGAAATGGTCAGTCGTCACGTTAACTCTCCCGCACGGCCTTGCAGCTCAAGAAAGTGGCTTCTCAAGCCTTTCTAAAGATGTCAATGCAAAAATGAGGCGTGACCAAATGACATTGACTCCTCCCATAAGCTCGTAGGTGATCAGACTGTGGTTCCACGCGGAAGCACATCGGCATACACGGTACGTAAAATAATCATTTCCAGTAACTCCCAGTAACCGTTCCATGCATACCTTCAATTTCAGTAACAAGCATACAGTTCCAATTATTGTTAAAGATACAACCTCCCCACCAGCACCCGCCCCCCCCGCCCCCCCCCCCCCCCGGCCCTGCCCCCCCATCATCGATTCTCTAGATCAGCCAAGAACCAAACAAATACAAATTTTCTTTGTAT
>JAACJT020023201.1:0-20610 GCA_009936485.2 Gymnarchus niloticus | reverse complement strand
CTTGTGTCCTCTCATCAGCTGGCATCTCTTCCAGGATGCTCCCAGCCTTGTGTCCTCTCATCAGCTGGCATCTCTTCTAGGATGCTCCCAGCCTTGTGTCCTCTCATCAGCTGGCATCTCTTCTAGGATGCTCCCAGCCTTGTGCTCTTGTACTTCAGGCTAATACTTTGATCCTGTAATTACAGAAATTTTAGAAAATGTATTGTTAAATTTAAAAATGTATTATTTGATGCACAAAATTTTGCAATTATAAATATAATTTTACAAGTCATGCGGTTTACATTGTCTACCTTGTAACTAACTTTAATTACACTTAACACACCAAAGTAAAGAACACAGAAGATTTTTTAATTAATTTTTGTTAAAGGTGGTCTCAAGGCCCCCTCTTTAAGTATGAGATTTCTGCACAACTGCCTCATGGGAAACGAGAGCTCAGGCATGAGCTGCAATGCCAGGAAAAGCAAGTATGGTGTCTCTCATGGTGATTTAGTGTCAATCAAGGGATGTCTGGTTTCCAGTCTGCTGAATTTCTTTATAGTCCTAAGGAAGTTGTAAATAGTCACAACATTTCTGTAAGAAGTAACTGTGCAGTATTGAAAACTGCATAAATATACAAATAAGAAGGATTCAGGTATCATAGGATCTGGTTAAAAAATGGACTCCCTTAGCATCTTCGCGGCCTCCCAAAACTGCATTAGTGCTCACAAAGTTGTTTAAACCATCATTACTGAGGAAACGAGGTGTAAATTAGAATGTATTTTTGACCTTGCTAATTAGACGAGTGTTTGTTCTTTGGGAAATGAAGATGGCAGATCAAACTATGTCTGGTTCTTCCATTGCTACTGCAAATAAATTGCTCCTTGAAATCTTCTGAGTTATGCTAAGCAGGGCAATTTTTTTGCTGAGCAGTCTTTCCTTAGAGTGCCACAAAAAATGCAAATCTGTGCATCTTTTCCTGAACCTCTTTTGCTGAAAACATTACTTCATCTGCCTCCTAAACTGGGCCTCCCAGAACAATCCACTCTCCTCCAGTTGTTATAGACATTGCTAAACCACAGACTTTTATCAGGTTACTCCCAAATCAACCCAGCTATCAACAGATGCCAAGCAGTTAGTGGGTGATGGTAATTGTGGATTTCTACCCCCATATAGTGGTAGCAGTTGAATGGCATAATACTGCCTAAGAATAACATGAAAACCAAAGGTTTTTAATATGCAGGACACTTGGTATCACTTGAATTGAAATGTATGAAGGTTCCTCAAATGCTTTTATAATTCCTACAGTTCCAGCTCCCTTGCTGTGCTTGTGGACTCAGGATACAGGTTTTCAGCGCATTTCATGTTGTTCTAATACCTTGTATTTGAAAGATTTGCCAATTAAACCATCTGGTCCTTTCTGAAGATCAAGCTTTATTGGAATATCCTACATTTTTTCCTCAGCAACCAAAAAATCCACTAGACTGTATACTTTAATAAGACATATCAGGAGAAACTTTGACTGCTATACTCATATTTTAAATTAGCCCGAATCAGAAAAACAAAGATGGCCTAATTAGCCCCATGCCAATTAATTGGCTGACTCTTAACTTTGTCATCCAAGTAACTGTGATGTGTGCTCTGATGCAACACGACTGTCGTGAAACACTGGTGTTTGAGTGGCGGTTAAGGTGAGATGCTTACTATGAACAAAGTGATGTACTTTGAGTAAGAGAGAAGTGCATTATGGACATAATTTGAGAGCACTGGGGAAAGAGGGTTAAAAGACTGAACAATTACAGCAGTCATACACAGCCCTGAGGAAAATGTAATACAGTATCCTAGAGTCCACAAAAACAAAACTAGGAAGAAAAACAAACCATTGTATTCCCAAATGTATGGGAATTTGAACATAACCACACAAATGTGTGTCCTGTGCTTGTACAGCAAAAAATGAATTGAGCACTTTTGCTGAGCATGATGTTGTCCACCCAGGGCACTCAGGAATGTGGCCTGTATAGCCGACTTGTCAGGCAGGAAACCGACATAAAGCCTTGTGAGGAACATCAAACAATCCATTGAAGTGTTGATGGTACAGTGGCTAGCATAGCTGACTTCCAAGCAGGCAACCAGGGTTTGATTCCAGCCCCATACAGCCCATGGAGATATCATTCGGCTGGTATGGTTTTCCCCCAATTTTCCTTTGGGAGATAATGAAGTATTTATCTAAAAACACTCATATAGTCACAAACCGTTTTCCTAAGTGTTACACAGACCATAGCCTTGATTAAATATTCCAGGTAGGGCTGCTCACTGGTGAAGAGAACTCTGCAGCAGAACTCTGAAACAATGTTTAATCCAGCTGTAGTTAGTAGCTTGAGAGTTTGTAGATACAAGTCTATCCCAGGGCACACTCTGTGGGCACTTTACAGATACCAATTCACTTAAAGCTCGTGCCTTGGACTATGAGAAGCAAAGAGAGTACATAGAAGAAACCCACAGAAATGAAAGGGAATTATGCAACCTCGTCTCAAGGCAGGAAATGAAGCCACAACACTGGTGAAATCTACATAAGTTTCAGCAGTCACAGACCCATATATTATCTATAATGTTAAACCTAAGCACATTTTTGCCTCGTATATGGCTTTTAGCTTCAGTGCACATTTATTTCACTGACATCTTAATCATTTCTTGTGTTGCGGTGAAATATGAATTTAGGCAGTCATGCCCGTGACAGTTTAGCCAACGAGGCCTCAACATTCCACAGACAGCTAGGAAGAAAGAGGACAGCAGGATGAGATTTCAGTCTGGGAACCGTCAGCCAAAAACTCCTTGGCAAAAGCACAAAAGCGGCACTGACGGAGCACTCAGCACTGTTAGATACACACATTGAAAAATAACCCATGGTGAACGCGAGTCGGGTCAGAGAGGGGTGTGCAGCATCATATAGCACTTAGGTCAGGTGCCCAGGTCTTACATGAGCCATAGCCCTGTGCTCTTCTCAACAGCGTTGTCAGAAGAAGATCCCTCGACGGCTTCCACTGAATTTGGAAAATGAGATATATGATTACAGTGCATGACTGCAATGATTTCTCATGACAGTTGCTCAGAAAAGGCAAGCTTACATGATTAAAGCTCATCTATGAAAAAAATCATGGGTTCGAAAGCATGACCAGTTATTTAACCCAAAAACTTCTCATCAGAAATCCAGATCAGTTACTGGAGGCCCAGATGTTGGTGTCAGTAGCCTATAACCCCCGACCTCCACCACCCTAACTTTGTTACTGGATTATGTGCGTCTATTTAAATTTTACACAGCTGCCACACCAGAGATGGCTGGGACTTTCTGGGACTCAAGTTTGGTGATTTACATCATATCACATGATTTATCTGGTACTTACTTTGCAACCACAAAACCCTGGAGCTGGCTTCAGGACAGTGCCCCCCTACTTTCCACTGTAAATACCTGCTCCACTTCTCCTGGCAGTCAGCAGTTAGCTGTGGTTAGGTTCTCATCCTTTCTGCGTTTAGGCACTGGGAACATTCAGCAGTTGCTTAACTTACTATGGAAATGTATCACCTGTTCTCTGCCTAAAATACCACAGCTAATGAAATCAAGCTGACTGAAACAAGACTAATCACTTTGTTATAAGTCTGTATTCACGAAGCTTCTTTCACTGGCTTTGTATGCATCTCCATGAGTTTGTCCAACAGTGCTTGAATTTTTGTTTAATCTTTAATTTGTAGACAAATGCTGTTTTTTGTATTTTACATTAAGTGGCCAAGACCCCATCTTGTGTTTTTTAATAAAAGCTCTCTGTTTGGTTGAACTGTGTTGTTTCTATCGTGTGTCCTGAGTCTGTGGCAGACCTCCACCCCACAACTAACCACAGCCCTAGGAGTAGAAAAGGTGGATTTGGCAGCTCTGAATTGCAGTGTTCTAACTCTTCACACTTCTCTTGGGTCTTTGGTACAGGGTGGGTCAGGTGGGTTGGTTTGATGTTTGGGCACGGCTTGAAACAGAAGAATCGAAATCTATGGAAAGTACAGTATGTGGAAAGTTGTGTTCTGTCAAAGCATTTGAGTGCAAACATCATGGTTTCATTCTTTCCCAAGCATTCCTACCACTACTGTAAGTCATGTGATTACTGTTTCATCCTTTTTGACACCATTCCAGCCTCTCCTTATTACCATAAATAAAAAATAAAGTCCTACCTACAGCAGACCATGGATTTTCAGTTACTGTTGCTGTGGGGCCAACCATTTCATGCGGATTCAGCGACGGCTGTTAAAAAAGATTCAGTCACAGAGTATGCTACCATCTGCCTGCATAATTTCTTAATTAGATCTTCACTGAGAATTACTATAATCAACGAATATGAAAACAAAAAAGTAAGTAAATGTTGTAACTGTGTAAATAGTTAAGGTTTATATCGACAGGATAGAGTGCCAAAAAAGCAGATAGACCATAATGATTTCTTTTCCATTTCCAAATCTCATGGGCATCTTAGAGTGAGCTATCAGACTACAGCCGGCGGTTGGCGCGGGACTCACTGCTCCGTTTCCCATCCACAGAGGGCCGCCTATTGATTTTATTGCACTTTTTCTAAAGTGGAACGGGGCTATTTCAGGCCCAGTGAAGGTCCTTCTTCCTGCTAATCAAATCCCCACGCAGCTGATGGAGCCATTTCATCCAAGACGGCTGCGTGTAGCTGTAAACCAGACGATCCCCCGGGACTTGTGGGGCTATGAGAGTGTGTCTGAGCAAGTGTGTTCCTCTGTTCAGTGCGTAGGTTTGTCTAAGTTCCTGCAGCGACGTAGGTGCACATGTCACAGTGTGCATGTCTGAGTTACTGTGTATTGAATTTAAGAATGTATTCAGATCATGATTCCCTTGTTCTCTCTCCCACCGTCAGCTGGGTCTCTTGATTGATAGCCAGCGAACCTAATACAAATAGCCTCTCTTAGTCTCCCCTGCAATCAGATGAGATGCCAGACAGGAAATAGTTCAAAGGCAATTAAAGTGCTTAGAGACACTTAACACGTCACACAGTAAAACTTAATGCTGTCAGCACCTATGATACTAGTGCTTTAGTTTAGAGACCTGGCTTCAAGTGTAAACATGTCAAAAACCATGTAATACTAGCGTTTTATATACATTTTAAGATGGCCTAAATCTATGATTTTATACATCCAAACTGAAAGACTATTGAATGTATTGTCGATTCTTCTGTACACGGTCAATAAAAATGACATGAATATACAGGATACAAATAAGCCACCATTTTATGCTTACTTATATGAGTAATTCAAGTAATTCAATGAAAATTCAGAGGCGTAAGAACTTAAAAGGCAGAAGATGGAATCGCATCAGAAAATGCATCAAGCTGTTAAAAGCTAATTGAATAAACTGTCCATGCTTGCATTCACTGAGAGATAAAGCGAAAAAAATGAAGCCGATATGTTGACAGAAAAGTAACTTGGAGCATAAAAGTTTGCTTGTGTTAAGTCTATAAGTAAGGAAAACGTGAGTTCAATTACACTATATGGACAAAAGTATTTGGACACCAGTTAATAGGTGGTTCACATACTTTTGGACTTGGGTAATTAAGCCATACTCATTGCTGAGGCAGGTGTATAATTAAACACACAGCCATGCAATCTCCAGCAACAAACAGTGGTGGCAGAATGGGTCACAGTGAAGAGATTAGTGACTTTCAACATGGCACCATCATAAGATGCTACCTTCCCAACAAGTCAGTATCAAACTTCTGCCTTGGTTAACTGCAAGTGAAGTGATTGTGATGTGGAAAGTTCTAGAAACGACAACAGTTCAGTTGTGATGTCATAGGCCACACAACCAATAAGGGACTCAATGACCCAACATCAATACCCAACCTGACTGATACTGTTATGGCTAAATGGCAGCAAATCCCACCAACAATATTCAAACATCTAGTGTAAAGCATTTCAAAGAGTGGAGGCAGTGGAGGTCCAACTTCTTATTCATACCCTTGGTTTTGGAATGAGATATTGCACAGGCAGGTGTCCCAATACTTTTGTCCATATAGTGTATCTGAAAAATCTGGATTTACATTGCATTGAGACAACATACAAAAACCATGTCAATCATCAGGCAGCCTTCCTGTCAGTCTTTCACATGGGGGCATCTTCCACCATTTTAACCAATCAGCCAATCCAGGCTTATTCATTTTTGATACTCAATGTGGGCATGTGAAGAAAGTGCCATTTTTCTCCTCCAGAGGACAAACAAGGGTAATGGAGTGAGTGGGTCACAGACTACGACATGACGCAATGCATTCAAAGGGTCACCATTGTCTCACATTCATCACCGTCTCCTGTTCAGTTACCCACCATCTCATACATCCATCACCATCTCCCACTCAGTCACCCACTGTCTCATACACTCATCACCATCTCCATATCTCAGCACAGCCTCTTATTCTTACCACTACCTAACAGTCACCCTTGCCTCACAAATATATCGGGGTTATATCATAAGCACTTAGTTCAACACTAGTGTGTTCAGGAGAGTGTAAAGCAGACCTACCTCCCTTGAGTGTTCTCTTGGGACGCACTGTGAATTAGAGCATGTTGAGGACTGTATAAGTACTCTATATATTCCTGGGCATCCTCTTAATTATTCAGAGCGTCTACATTGTCTCCTAGGGACACTGTGAATTAGAACACTTCTCTATATATCTTTCCATGGACTTTAAGTCAATAAAGTTCTGTGTATGCTTCCTAAGGACATGGCATGTGAGCAAAGCATTTTATGTTCTGTTTTTTTGGACAGAAGGACACATTTCTCAAACTGGTTCTGTCTTAGTGTTTAACCAAAGGTTTGAGAGTCTAATCTATTAATGATCCAAGGCTGGGCCTTGGGTGGCTTTGCTGCTATGTGAGTACTGACTCTGATTCATTAGCTGCAGTGCCAGCCTCTATCTCCACTGTTATTCTGGATGAACCATCCAGTCTCAAAGCATGAGGAAGCCATTCTCTTCTGGCAGGTGCTCTGTCACTGGTGGTCAGTATACAGCTTCACCCCGGCCACCCCTCATACCAATGGCATGTTTCCAACACATCTCTCATTACTGACTCTACAGCTCCCTTATCCCTGCAGCGTCAAGGCCTCCGGTGAGTCTGTTTATGACAGTGTGTACGAGTGTGTGTTTGGGTATGAACTTGGATGGATGGATCTTGCATGCATGGATCTGTTACAGTGTGAGTGTATGTGTGGATCCACTTTTCCTTATGAGTATGTGCACATGGCTGACAGTTGTACACCTCCCTCTTGCCACAGACTGGAGGTCTCCATACCCTGTGCTGTTTTTTTAAGATCACCCTATTGTCCCTGGAGGAATCAGAGTGGACTTGGCCATAGTGGCATCACAATCAAATGGGCGATAAAACATTCCCTCAGTATAAACATACTTGCAGTATGCTTCCATAGCTTAGCTGTACCTTTATTTATCCATCCAGTACATCATAAAACAAAATAGAACCAGTGTTGCTTGTTTTGTCTGGTTTACACTGTAGGGGAAGCCCAAGACATAGTACCCATGAGACACAAAGCTTCTTCATCGTTTTATACCTTTCCACTGCCAGATTGGCACTTAGACAGAGTTGGGAAATTCAGGTCCAGAAAGTACAAATCCAGACCAGGATTTTGTTTTAACCAGTACTCTGTGACCGTGATTCTTTATACTCAACAGGTTAGTTGAAACAAAATCTTGGTCTGGATTTGTACTTTCTGGACCTAAATTTCCCAACTCTGTTGGCACATAATCTTGTTTTCCAATGACTTCATTCAGTGCTAGCAGAATCATGATGATAGGTCTAATTAAATGTTTTCAAACCACTTGTCAAGTATCTTTTGATGCTGTTTCCACCCTAATGCATGATTTTACACAAAATGTTTCCCTTGATGCATGGTTATTGCCATGGTACATTGGGACCTGCATTTTAATAGCTTTATACAGCTCTGTCACGTTGCAGCAATGTTTGCGATAAATGTAAGTAATTAAGGAAAGGAAGTGTTAATAATCAGACAAATTTCATTGGCAGTTAGTTATTTTATACATTTCACTGGCCACATCAGCCAGTCTCAAAAATCTGCCACCACAGAAATTTTTTATAATTAACGGTGAAAGCAGAGACTATATCAAATTTACTTCTATACTGCGCTGAATAAATTGCATGAATAGATGGATGAACATATGCAGGGATGAATGGATGGACTACCCAAAGTTTTGACAGAGCAATGGACCTGCAGAGCTATGCATTGATCGCTTTGTTTAAATACCAGTGGTTCAATCTAATTGCTTTCTGGTTAAGAGAATGATACACACAGACCGCCTAGTCACAGAGTATTAACTGACTTGTGAGGAAAATCTAAATTAAACTGATGTAAGGGAACCTCCAAAAAGTGAAAAAATAAGTAAATGTTAATGTGCACAGTTCACTGAGAAGCTAGTTTAGGACAGTTCGATGGCTGCATTTTGCCTTGCACACTATGTCCAGCCTTAGACAGATACAAATGAAAGGGCAACAGTGTTGTCCCCAGAGAGCTGAACTTGACTTCCTTTATTTGTATATATTTTTTTCTGATGACGGGGCATGGAAGAACATTGGTACTGGAGATGGATGAGATGCTGTCAGGCTCAGGAAAAGACCTTCCTGAGCTCTGCGCCCATGGTTCCAACTGGCTTGCTCTGGGGCCTGCTCTGAAGACCAGCTCAGCCATTCCATCCCCCACTCAGACTAAACGGCCGCATTCCTGTTGCATGTCAGTGTTTCACCAGACAGGTCCCCTTTATTACAGCCAAACTCTGCTTCCAGGACTAAACAGTCTGTGGGCTCCTACTTGTGTAAACTTCCAGTCTTCGGTTCCTAGCACTGCCAGTGCTCAGAAACCCAGAGAAAGATGGTAAACAAGCCACAGTGTCCATTGCTCATTCCTTTCAGTTATCTCATCCTTCCCCAGTCAGTCCAAAGGGACACACATTGCCAAGAGCTTTAGAGAAGTACGATATTTGAGTGGATGGAAGATTCTGAATGTGAATGGAAGATTAAGTGTGATTAACATGAGAAGCAGCTTTCACCAGAGGCTACCATTATGCTATTTGTGATGAGGATGATGTCAGAGAGAATAAATGAGCTCATTTGTTGCCACAGGGTTAGGAAAACACTATAATGCCTTGTCGTGTATTAAAGAAAACTCAAATACTATAGCAGCTAAGTTTCATGGTGCAGAGGTTTGTGAGCACTCCAAAATATGTCAGATTCTTTTTAACATTGTCTCCCAGACTGTAGCTAAGTGGATCATTCCTCAATAAGGGTGTAGACTAAAACAGTTATCTTTTATAATTCCTACACTTTTTTGTACACAGCGGAAAGCAAGTATGCTATTAAGATGTGCAGTGAACCATTTAGACCTGATTGGGCATAGACAGTTGGACCACATGGAAATCCTATCAAACGTTGTTACGATAGACTCCTGACTCCCAAAAGAGCCAAGGCTCACTTCATAAACCATCTCACTGAACTCACATTACAGAACCAATGCTGAACTTCTACCTTCTCCATGTGATGGCTTAAGAGAAATAAAAGGTGTTGTGGGTAGATTTGAATAGAAAAATAGATTTGAATGGGTTTTGGGGATACATTATTGTGGTCTGGGAATGTTTACCAACTATATTTGCACATACAGACAAAACCACAAAGGACTTATTGAGAGCAAAATTTTTAGTTGTCCTGTACCCTTGAGCAAAACGTTTTTTTTCTGAGACAGAACGAAAGAAATGGACAATGGTCCAAAGTGTAGTGTAAGGTTTCTGACCCTAATGGTTGTCAAATACAAAAGTATTAAACCGAAAATGTTGATATGAGTTATTCAAACCATGTGCAGATCAACATTTCAACATGTCGAAGGGTCACAAAGCTGAACTCACATATGGTTGCAATACACAGGAAATGTGTGGAGGATTATGGGGAATGTTCTTATGCTTGATGGGAGGTGTTGATCCAAAACACCTTCCTTAACTGATGCCAAGCCTCAGTGATGTGTAGAAAGTCTACAGTGTCGTTTCCTGCGCTGTATCCTGGGCTCCCAGGAGACTCTTTGTAGACTAAACCCACGTCTCATAGCTGCCCTTTGTCGCTCTGACGATGAGAGATGACTATTTGACGACTGCTCCCCACAAAAACTTTACTCCCCACCCTGAATTTGGAGGAGGGACAGGGACTCGATATGTTGCCCAGATTGACATTCATCGGTGAACCATTCGTGTCTTTTGGATTAAATCATCTCTTTGCTCAAAGCCAAGGAAAACAATGGCTTCTTCTTGCTTTCATCGTTAGCACTGAAGCTAAAGAGGCCTGGTTTATTTCTGAAGAGCGAACCAGTGAACTTCTCTCTTCTTCTCTTCTTCCTGTTCCCAAAGATCTCATCCTCTTGGACTCAATGTGATTTCATAAACCTGTGATGCTTGAGAGGTGCTGAAGGGGCACGTAAATACCAGCGAATCGAATCCCGAGTGATGGAATTTGTCCCAAGACAGGGTTTAAGTAGTAGCACATTATATTCTTTTGACTCAAAGCTGACTGCTATTCAGGCCATTTAAAAAGAATTTCAGCAATACAAAGTATTGAACTACCTTTATATTTAGAGGATAATACTACTATAATCTATAAGAAAGTCCCATCACAAATCTTATTCTACAGCCGAACACAGAAAACACATGTATTACTGGTAATAGAAATAAATTTAAACACGGTTCTTAATGTTTAATATTGCATAGCATAAAATGGTGCTGCTATGCAGCCAAATGCAGATTTACAGGATTGTTCTGTGATCTGACAGCTAAATACCAGTACAACAGTACGCAATGTTCTGAGGTCCAGCAGCTCATTCCACCATGCGCATGGCATTGTGGTCCAACGCGAGTCACTCATGATTCCTTTAACCAGTCACACATATGCACTCTAAACTTAAGAACTGCCGGAAAGCTCCTAAAACTGAATATTTCTGTCTCACATAGCTCATACAGTATACTTAAGTAGAGAAGAAGTTAGAAGCTGAGAATATGGGGGAAAGTGAAGGGTTGGAGACAAGACAGTTAGAGGTATGGATTTGATGTTTACAATAAAGACACACTAATGGAAACTGAAAGGAGCTGAAAGAGAGAAATCATTTTAATGAAAAAAACAGTGAACTTTAACTGGCCAGAAATGGCAACAAGTAGACTGTCGGCCCTGGTGGCAAACTGACAGACCATCACCCTGTATGGTGAATCACCAGAGCGATTATGTGTATGTGTGTGTATAAATGTAAGCATGTGGATATATACATGCATTTTTGTGTTTGTGTATTGTGTAATTTTATCAATACAGACCAGAAACATTCATATTTATTGTAAACCACATCAAGATGTGATCTTTATTTTACACTAAGTTAAAGCAAAGCAAAACTCCTCTCAAAACTCAATAACTGCTTTTGCAACTTTTAGGCTATAAGTCTGGTACTCCATTAAAACATCTTCTGTTGATCTTTCAAACAGCACAAAGTACAAACAATTCCAGAAGAGAAAAAAGAAGAATGAGATAAAGAAAAAGAGGAACAGATGATTTTTTAATGGAATACCAAACAAATAAAAGAAAAAATCCTTTAAGCATAAAATGGAGACTTGCTGACAGACAAAAAACAGAGCAGGGGTCACGTTGCTGTTGTAGAGGGTTTATGAAGTTTTTAGACAATCTGTATTTTGTTAAACTCAGTTACAGTTTTTCTCAGTCGCTTTGGAACATTTCTTGATTCATCCTTAACAGCTGCAAAACAGTAGCTGAATTTCTCAGAACAAGTTGTACAAACAGCACCACACAATGCATTTCCTGCAAAAGCCCGTAATTTTGTCAAAATCTTCCGTCTATCTCTCCAAAGAAAATATTTATGCCAATTAACATGTCAGTACCATCAGAATGACAAGTCCTTGTGTCATTGTTTATGAACAAGATAGTCAAAATGCTTAGCCATGTTGTCAATATAACAGTATATTCTGTTAGTATTTTCTGATGCAAACTCTGGCTAAGATTTTGATGATGATGATTGAAAATACACCAGGCTGGACTTTTTCTGTATGATACATATAAACACGCAATCTGTATGGCACATATATATACCTATATACGGTATATTTGTATACATATGTGTGTTTTTGTGTGTTTAACAGTATATGTATCGTATGTATCTGTATAAAGTATATTTACTCTATATGGTAAAATTCAAGAGAATACTGTAATATGAAACATCACAGTAAGTATACAGTTTGACAGTACGGCACACATTGTTGGATTACATACCAGTTGTCTCTACAAAACGTTTGAATGATTGAGGACACGATTGGGAAAATTGGTTCTCCCAAAATTCATCTGTACCCTTGGACCAACCACTGTAAGGCCATAACTGAGAACATGGTCTACTGTTGTGGCCCTTATTTCATCTGGAACGTGCCTGTGTCCTCGGCCTCTTCATCTGTTTGGCCTCCCTACCCATCCGCCACACAGCCTTACTCCTCTTCTTCTTCCCAGCTGTTGACCCTGTTCATTTCCTTATTGCTCTTCCAATGTTAGAAACTGTGACACAATCTTGTTCTCTGTCTATATATGCTTGCCAGTTGAAGGTTCATGAGATGCACTTCTGATCAATTTTAGAGAACTGGTTGATCATTGGTTAATCTAACACCGAAAACATCAAAATTCACCTGAGAATATAAACCTGAGAGCAATTCATCAATTCAGGACATACAGTGTTTACTTAAATGATGTGCCTAAGTAATTAGATGATGTGGAGTTTGAACAAGACGTTTTGAAAATTTAATTTCTGATCTGAGAAATGTATGAAAGCGACTGAGAAAAACTGTAATCACTCTGTGTTACTTAAACTGGTGACCAGATTCACCCGTTCTCTGTCAGAAACAAAATAATACCACCAACAATTGAATAAGCTGCCCGCTCAAACTGAAATGCTGGCAATCATTTAGACACAGCTGAGATGGGGTTGCCATTTTAGTAGTTGTAGATGTTTACGTGGTTGAGAACTGTTAATCTCAGTTAGCTTTTCAGATCAGTAGCAGGTGATAATGTTGACCTCACATGTCTCATTAGAATAAGTTTTCTATCCGAATGGCAAAGACCAGCTCACCATTCACGTTACTAGGCCAAGTAAAATATAGCTGCATGCATCTTTTGTAGTGTCTGGCAATGTCATGTGACAATGGAAACTCTCGTCACTGTTAAAACTGAAAAATAATTGTTAAACTTATCAAAAAATATGCCTGACAAGAGTTTGTGGAACGTCATATATCGCACAAATTCCAAACAAAAATTTTTGACTTGGTTATGTTACAGCTTCCATATTGGTTTATTATACCTGCATAATTGCTTATTTTAATATTATGCTTTCATCATTTTATTTGTAACTATCTACCTGTGTATTCAATGACAAAAAATGTATTTTCTTTCTCAGCAGCTTTTTCACACAGGACATCCCCTTATGCATTTGGGTGGAAGAACAGAGACCCTGAAGGCCTCTGGCCCACAGTCCCTAAGCCCTCCATCATGAAGTCATCATGTTCTATTACAGACCTGCCTAGATCATAAGACAGAGAGTTTCACACAGCTGGCCTTCACCCTGTCAGCAGCCTGGCCAGTCAGCCAGTCATTCAGTCAGTCAGTCAGTTGGGAAGCCAGGATGAAACATCTGGTTTATGCATTAAAGATCACTCTTTTACACCCTGCAAAGACATGCTGAGACAGTATGGCTTTTAAATGTTCCATATGGCGTCTCAGAAGAACTCCGAAAGACAGGCTTTTTCAATAAAACTGCAGGGAACAGTAACTGAAAGGCTTAAATCATTTCCGTGAGTCCCCGTCTCATTCTGTCTCCGTCAGTGCGTTCATCTCGGTGGAATATCTGGATGAAGTCACCACCTGTCAGATTCCTCACTGGCATGAGTACCATATAATGCAAGGCCGGATTTATTATGGACCTTATAAATGAGTGTACCAGTTGTAACACTTGATTTGAAAAAGTAATATTTGTCCTGCATAATCACTTTAACAAACTTGTAGATTTGTAATAAAATTTCCATTTATTGTCAAGGTAAGAAATAAAAATAGATAAATCATGTCTTCTATTAAGACTCTTTTCGAGACATGGCTTTTTATTAAACATTGCTTGTTTTTATAACAGATTGAAAAATTTACAATATATACTGTATACTTTCAATGGTATGACAGATAGATAGATAGATAGATAGATAGATAGATAGATAGATAGATAGATAGATAGATAGATAGATATGCTGTATTGTTCCCTGGTGGAAAATTCTTTTGTTACTGCAGCAGCAAAAACAAACTAAAAAATACTGTCATAACATTCTTAATCAGCACAGTTTGAATAACAATTTTAAAGCAAATTGCTGTTTTGTTTTTCTACTACTACGAGATTAGTGTGAAAAACAGCTGACTAAACCTTGAGCAATTTCACAGGAAATATGTCACCTAAGTGTTTATTTACTTTGATTGAATCTGCCTGTTCTGGTTTAAGTGATTCATTTTCCAGACTTGCACTGATAACTAGGTTTGAGGAACTACAGGGTTCCTTCAGATCAATCATCTATACCCGTATCTTGCGTTGATCTAAATGTTTCTCCATTTACTAGCTACTCATACCAATCGGGTATCACTATACTACTCCTTCAGAATAGCTTTCCTATTCTCACTGCACATAAACTGCCCATATCTCATCATGCTAAATCATTCCATCATTGCTCTTTCATATCTGGTGCTTAACTTTTCATATAAAAAAAGTGATTTGAATCACAGCCATACTAGCCTTGCATAGCTGGGGTGAATTCCATTCCCAGTGAATACTCAATTGGGCCAGAACACTGCAGATGCTACATTCATCAGTCAGGAGTGGCAGGAGAGGGTGCAAAACTTATACACATATTTTCCCACCTCCTCAATGCTGACCCACAAAGCACAACCAACTTTACATCACAAATGAACTTCACAATAACTGTCCAGCACCTCATGGTACTTGCTCCTGTTGTCCATCTCTCTAAGCAGGTTGCTCAGCAGTTGTGAAGACTCTTCAATATCGTCTCTCTGCCTGGCACCAACATGTTGGCTCATGCTCAGGAATATCCCTGAAAATGACCCCCACAATGACCCCCACAAGAGGCCAATATGCCCCGGGGACATGTACTCAGGTTTGCTGCACAACTGGCTCAGAGACACTCGTGTTTACCTTCTCATTGTCACCTTACTTCTGTCACTCCCAGCCTTTGTCTCTCATCATCTTTCAGTCACACCTGCTATGGATGTTCTGTTCAAGTCCCGTGTCCAACTAAAGGAGAAACCCACTCTCACAGCTGTGCCTAAGGTTTCCTTTTAGAATCAAGTTGCTCAGTGGCTGAGGAACCGAAGTTAGAATCGAAAGGTTCACTTCCATAACACGAAGTTCAAAGTTATACTAGGAATCTGTTCGATCATATCATAAGAGAAAATACTCAGCTAGACAAATGAATGTATGACATTTTAAAATAAGTTGTTTTAGATGAAGAATATCTCAAACAAATGAAGAATCAAGCCAAGGCACATTGTATTAAATTCAAGGCTTTTAGCTCATAATCTGTAATAAACAAAGAACAGCATCAGCCCACTCGACATCCTGCTTGAACCTAGCAGTCTGCTAATTTCTAAACACTGCATTTCTGCCCAGGCCAATGCATAAGCTGTGAGGTTGTGAGCCTCAGTTCCCCAAATGGGGTAAACCTCTTGGCACACGGCTCTGGTACTGGTGGTGAAGCACCATCGGTGCAAATACCTTCATTGGAGTGGCAAATAACCACTGTGTGTGCAACACAATGTAAACATACAGAGGAAAGCTGAAAACACTTCTAAAAGGAACCATATCATCATAATAACAACAGCAAGTTATACAATTAATATATGATATTAAAAAATAATAAATATAAAACATCACAACAGGCTACATAGTACATGCATTTGGAGTTACTACTGTCTACTATGTGAATCCATATAGATATGGACTGGCCCTTTTCAATCACAGAAAGACTCTGGTCACTCCACCAATGCTATGTGAATGCCAACACTGCTCCTTTAATAACACAATAGTAGCGTTGCTTGTCTTTCTGTTGTCTGGTCTACCTCATTGTCATGGCAGCTGTGCTGGAAGGACAAAGAGCAGACCTGAAGGACAAGTCTGTCAAGTTGTAGATTTCACTGAAACTGGGCATCCTTCCAGCACCCTACAGTCTGCAGCCACACATTGGACCCTACAACCTATACTCCTCATCCTACACTCTATTTTTAATAAAATACACCCTACAATCTGCACTGTATATTTCACACAGTACACCTTACAACCTATACAATATATTCCCCATCCAATACCCAAATTTTTTTATATAATACACCCTACAATGTAGACCCCATATTCCACTCAACACACCCTGTAACCTATCCCCAATTCTCCACAGCCTACACCTAAATTTTTAATAAAATATACCCTACAATCTACACCGTATATTTCACACAGCACATCCTACAACCAATATCACATACTCCCCATCCTACACCTTATTTTTTATAAAACACCCCTTACAACATACACCCTATGTTCTATACAATGTGCCCTACAACCCACACCCTTTGTTTGTATAAAATACAGCCTACAGTCTATACTTCCTGCAGTGTAGTCTTCAACAAGCACACTCAGTCATGTGCCTCATGCCTCTCAATCTACACCCAAAAACCTGTGACTTTGTAGTGTACAGGATCAATTCCCTACACCACACAATCTGCACCCTACATGGATTATAGTGTGAAACTTACTTTCCACCTCCTGGCTAAAGTCTACATGCTGCTTGCCTTCTACACCCAGAATGGGAGCAGTGAGATGCCTGCTATGGAGATGGGCTTAACGAGCAGAACAAAGCTGTCATCACCCTGGCCTCACTGTGACCGGCTCAAGGGCACCTCCTTAAATAAATACATCAAGAGGGGCTGGCGCCTCTTTAAGTCATCCGTTTTTATCATTCGCACAGTAAGCAAGCATGCGCCTGTCCCCACCTGTGCCATGGCAGACATGCAGGCAGGGAAGGTCCTAAGTAAATGAGGCATCACCAAACAAGTCAAGCACAATGGATGGCAGGCTGGTGGTCCCTCTGGCAGGCTGAAATAGATTGCAGCGGATGCAGTGAGAAGGAAGAAGCAAGCGATTGGTGAAAAGTCTAAATTTTGAAAAATGCAGATCTGAACCATTGCCTTTGCCAGAGTCAAGTTGCTATTAATGTGCAAGTATTAAGACCCAGACTCCACTCTAACCCAACAGGTTTGGTGAGGTGAAAGCAAATGGAATATTTAAGTAATCTCTAAAAGCATGCAGGACCTGCCAGATACTGCAGTTTAGCATGGTGCACATTCTGGCATTTCTTATTGTGAAAATTCTCTGAATCGATCTGGAGGTCAAGCCCTCCTGAAGGTCACCCATCTCCCATGCATGTGTAATGTGGGTATAATGTCTTTTCCCTCCAATATTCTCCCAGTATCCTCCAGCTTCAAGCGGGGAATTCCTAACGGCTTTATATTGCCTCTGGGCTGGGCGGGTGAGGATTCAGCACACTTTGTTGAGTTGACAATGTTCAGGTGTCCCTTGCAGAAAGTAAGAATATTCAGGAAGAAGAGAAAACCTCCAACGGTCTATGGCCAGCGGGGGTGTACTTGGATGCTGGCTGCAGAAGGAGGCAACATTCCTTCGGCAGTCTGCCGGTCATGGGAAGTGATGTGATGAACAGACTTGTGTGAAAAGCACTGAATCTCAACTCAGTGCAACCAAGGAGAAAGCTTCACCTGGGTGACCTTCCATCGTGGTTTTAGGTAACAGAGCCAAGACCCTGAGCCTCATGTCTGGCACAGTACCCTTAATCCTCTGGTGGTAGCTTGAAGGCATTTCGTCTAGTATGGCGATTATGCAGAAGTCATCGCTCGGACTGTCATCGCCTACGCTTGCCCACTTTTCTTTCAGCTACCCTAAGATGCCAACAAAGAGAAGCGTTAAGAGTTTTAGGCAGTTTAAGATGGAGGATTGAGATTGGCAGGGCGTATATGCAGAGTACTGTCATATCAAGAGTTTTGAGATTAGGATTCATTAAAATGATTGATATGTATTTTCAGAAATGTACAGTCTTTAATGAGGAGGTACAGCCTTACTGTGACTTTCTTTGAGAGTATCCTTATGACACAAATAATAAAGAATAATCAATAAGAAGAGTGCTGGTTTGGGGATTTCCCACTACTCTGGTTTCTGAGAGTGAGGACGGGGCTGTGGATGGAGAGTCTGACAGGGATGGGCAGTAGGAACTTAACCAGGGACAGAGGGACAGAATGAGGTGACACGGAGATCAGTAGCCATCTGCCTTACACTGCCTCGCCAGACTCCATTTGGCTGTGGGTCCAAACGCAAATGATCAGGTTTCAGACATATCTCGTTGCTTATTAAAGAAACCAAAAGTGGCTAGGAACCCAGCCCTTCCAGCCAACATGCAGGTTTGAAAATCAGGTCACATACAGCACATGCAGTGTGCTACTTCTTTTAGCTCACTACACACCCCGTGTCACATGACTTGGCATGGAGAAGAATTGTTTCCATTGTTGCAGCATGTTTTTATAGGTTGAGCCCATTAAAAAAAGTTATATCATAGCATAGTGATATTATTCACCAAAATGGCAGGCTGAAGCTAACTCTCCAAAAAACAGACCTGAAGACCACTCAGTCTGGAACTGTGTAACTCCCAGTGCAGAATTGCATGTCCCCTGCTCCCTGCTCCACACCTTTATACTCCCCATTTTGAACTGTGCACTCCCCAATCTGGAGGTTAGTCACCCTGAATCTGAAACTGTACTGGACCTGTGTAGGATTGTAGACTGGGACATAACACTCCCAGTGTGGAGCTGTGCAACCCCCAATTAGACCTGCATAACCCCCATTACCAAAGACAACCTGCTTACAATGGCTATGTCTGGGTCAGATGAGGAGAGTGCTCTACTGCTCCAGTGGAGAAGCAGCAGCACAGTGCTGGGGTTCCCCACAAAGGGTGTCTTCGCTGCACCTGGGATCCCCCAGAGCTTAGTAACAAGGTGTGGGTCAGACCGAGCGGCCACAGACTGCTGCATGTTGGGCAGTCCCTGAAGGTCCCCCCCTCCCTAGAAGTGCTCATCAAACAAACACGGCGCTCATCATCGGGCTGTCCTCGCCGTAATGGCTCCGCTCCCAGTGACAGGGGGATCATCAGAAACCATTTAGCTGAAGACAACAAAGCCAAAAGCCATTTAGGCCCGAAGACTGATTGCATTACATTATTTATTTGCCTGGGAGAAGCTTTCAACCAAAGCAGATTACACAGCTTCCTGACTTACGCCTTTCCCATTTATACAGCTTCAGACTTTGCTAAACCAATTCATGCTACATACCTTTGTTAGGCTGCACAATCACTGAACTACCCTGTGAACATGACCACAGCCCTACCAGAGCCACCTTCATAACAAAACATTCCTCCATGATGGGACCCCCATCAACCCCTATTTAGGTCCCTTTAAGAGGATGTCAGTTAGCGGTTAGCTGTTTCTGGTTAATTATGGCTAGGGTTGAAAAGATGTCACCCCCTATTATATTGATTTGCAATCTCAGAACAGGGAAATGAACAAAAAAAAAAAAAAAAAATGAAATTCCAGCAGCTAACAATGCAACAAAAAACAGGCATTTTTGTAATATCTGAGTTTACCATCACCCAATGGTTTAAGTTAAGCAGTTATTCGATGAACATGGATTAGAGGAACATGGATTTTGGGGCTAACACAAAGGCCTAGAAAAATAACTTTTTTGCGTGTTTTATTTTTTGCACCGAGTAATGCATCTGTTCCCTCTCTGGTGTCACTCTGACATCGCTTGTCTTCTCCCGATCTTCATGTGGTAAGTTTGCTAATGTGGTGAGGAGCAGATAAAAGAAGAGGAAGAAATCATCAGAGAATCTGCCGCCATTACTTTTCCCTGATTCTCCCCAAATTAAAGGGAGCGAAAATCAGGACTCAGATGTTATAGTGGTCTGTGGTCAATGATTGTCCTGAGGATTTTGAATTATATGGGTATTAATGTGTAAAAAACTGCAGACATTTGCATCTATTTATGACTATTTGTGTTGCAATAAACCTGACAATAATAACACGAAATGATGTTGGAATAGCACTGTTTACTCATTCAGCAACACCCAAGAAATTTTTTTAAAGTAAATTCCAATGAGATTATTGTGTCAGTTGACAGTCAGAGTAACTGCAATTACCTGTAAGCAAAGCAGTTACATTCAAAATGGAAAATGAAATGTACAGCCCTCCCAGCCCTTTGATTACATGAATAAAACTTGGAGGCTTTCAAAATAGCATGGAAAGAGAATATTTTAAAGTACAAACAAGCCCTGGTCGCAGCTAGATCCACATATCTCTCCCGGCTGATAGAGAATAACAGAAGTA
>JAACJT020023200.1:1247-24829 GCA_009936485.2 Gymnarchus niloticus | reverse complement strand
TTCCTTGCCACTGTCGCCTTTGGCTTACTCTCTGGGGACTGTGGGCCCGGGACTATGTAAAGCGCTTTGTGACCGCGATCCGTGTTAAAAGCCCTATATAAATAAAATTGAATTGAATTGAATTGAATTGAAAGCTTGTAGCTGTGCTGTGTGGAGTATCAGCAGGGGTCACCTCTGTTTGGCGTGAGAGTCTGGCTACTTCCACGTGATGATGCCTTTATTTAAAAGCAGCATTTTTAAAGGAAGACAACCTCCATCTGCACTAGCATTTTCATAATTTACGATAGTTCCTCCACCCGTGCCAAAACCACCAAAAATGCATATGATTTAGCCGTTCGTTTCGGTGAATAAGCAGCATCCACTCAGACATGGGCCGACGAATAGACACGAGCCAATCAGAGCAGGATTCGAGCCGGCGTTTCCAAAACTCTCCGTTTTCACCCACGAACACTGCAACACTGAGCTGGCTTCGACGCTGCAGACTGGTAAAACACTTGAAGCACCATGGAAAGGATTGTGACAGATTTATACAGGCAGCCGGTGTCAAGAAGAAAGGTGAGCAGCAAAGACACACATCGCTGGAAACCTTTAAGGAGCAGGAGGAACTTTTCCCAGACAGCAACGAAGCAAAGCTGATAATCTGGAAAATAAGCCAAGGCAGCAAGATATCATACCTGGGTCACGTTGTGGGCTGTGTATTCCTGTAAAAAGTTTATGTATTTGTTTTAGGGTTTAAGCTTTTTTTAGATGGCTGTACTGCGTGTGGCATGCGAATGGCTTATAAAGCATTTACACGGAAACGGAAAAACTACTGAGTGGCCTGATTTTTAAGGCTGTTATCGATATCCATATCAGAGATGGAAAAAGTGGTCCCTATTTTGCAATCTTTACATCCTTCGCTGTGAGTAATACATGGAATGACAGCTTAGTATATTAGATTCTTTTTTGTATAATTAAATAGGGAGTTTTATTTATTAAGTACCATTTTTTATGAGCACTCAAAGAAAAAGGGTGGCTCGTGGCAACCACAAAGTTCAAATTTTTATGAACACAAATCTGTATACAAGTCTGTTAAGTGGTCTAGCTTATCGTGACAATAATGAGATTGCAGATCCACAAATCCACAGTGAAGAATGCTTTCTACAAAGTGAGAATGACCGTGGTCTGGAAACCACCTGTACACTCAGAGTGGTTGAGAGGCCTCCCTGTGAATGTGTCCACTGCTGGCCATTGAGTGTTGATGGGCCCCACTGAAGGGTGTGTGTGTGTGTGAGATGGGCTTCCAGCACACTGATAGCTGAGAGTGTGTGTGTGGGTGCCTAATTCTGAATGGCGACAGAGACAGCGTTGATCAAAGCACCTCCAGTAACTGTTCCCAAACCCCAACACTGGAGCCCCGTTCTAGGACAGGGCCGTGCCTCGCTACCACTGCCCCTAAATAAGGCTACTTTGATGGTGTGCCAGAGGGAACTTGTTATATGATTTAAAGCCCATGCATGTGGCCTGTGTTTTGTATCATGTGTGGACGGGGCCCTGCGTCTGCTACACACTCTCTCACACAGCCTCTGAAGTGTTGCCGGTCCCTGGAGACTCCAAGGAGAACTGCATTCTGTTAATGAAGATGACAAACTGTCCAGAGCCTGCCTTGGGTGGAACCATATCTAAGAATAGATTTAAAGTGCTTCATGTCAGTGGACTCTCATCTTACAACACTTATAGAGTTTCAGATGGAGATATTGTGAGCTGAACATTTTCCCTGAACTGTCTGCAGCTTATCTGCCTCACTGATTGCGCTCTCTGATGTCTGGGCAATAGCCCAGCATTTCCTTCGTGAAGAGAACAGTCTATTGTTAGACACCGAAGGCTTGAAGCCTTAAAAACCAGATGCTAAGGACCAGAATCACAGTCCTCTCCCGGGGGCCATCGTGCAGGACGAGACAAAAACTGCCGGTCTTAAAAGCTGAGTGCGGCCTGAGTGTACTGAGCCATGAGCAGCACCGGGAGTGTGGCTCTCATCGCATCACGACGGCTCCCTGCTCATTCACTGACCCCCCCGACCCTGCTGACGAGCCCCTATCTGGAACTAAATCCCAGATTTCCAACAGGACCTCTCAGGTAACTGAAGGCCACAGTTCTCCTTGCTCCCACATTTGGGATTTACCTCCCTCACCTGGGCCAAGCCCTCCTGCAGAACTGGAATATTAAGTCACCAAGCAACACGGTATCTAACCCAAGCCTCCCAGCAGCCTCGTCTGGCTTCACCGCTGTGGATCTGTGCTGTTGTTGACCTTGTAAGCACACATCCCACATTTTCCGGGGCTGCTTAAAACAAACCCTACTCTGCAAACTGATATTTGGCACCCAGCAGGTGGCGCTCAACGCAACCCGAGCCTAGTGGTGGGTGAACATGGGCAGCATGCAGGGAATCCCCCCCCCCGCCCCCACCACAGCTGTGCCAAGGTCCAGAGCTGGGTGTCCTGGAATATCCTAGAGTACCCACAGTGCTGGGCATTGCAGACTAACACCCAAGTTCTGTGCTACCGTGGGTTTCACAAGCACCAGTAGGAGAACCGGCTCAGAGCGTGAACAACGGAACTCTACTGTTTAAAGAACCACACAGAATCATCACAGTTTCTGTATTTTTAAATGCCAATCTTCGCTTTTTCTACCTCAGTCACTTTCAGTATACCGACTTATCACAGGGTCCATGTTAAATTTCTGTGCAAAACCATTCTGATGCAAGCAGACTTGCCCGAAATAATCACTCGTGCATGGTCACTCTCACGGCAAACCTTCCCTACCCTGGTGTGAATGCTCAGCGCGAGGAGGCGTGCATTAGACACCAGCATCTGTGATGATGTCACAGACCATATTCTTAGAAATGTATGTCATGTGAAGCACGATTCTTCTTATGTGAGGTGTAATGGTGCGTTAAGCATATGTCATTATCTCTGTGCTACAGACGAAAATACAAAGGGTGTGGAAAATGTGAGGGGGGAGCAGACGGGCATTATGATGAAGACATCAGCCCACCAACAGTAAATCTGCAGTGTGCAATCAACCTTGTATGCTCTCTGCATTCATCTGTTATGAGATCAAGTCATGGAAATTCTCCCTAAGAAAGACACGCATGTGGGATGATCTACATAGTCAGTCACACTTGAAAAAAGGATGGAATTCTTCTCGAACCCATGCAGCACGGTTCCTGGTACATCAGATTGCTTGCTCTCCATGTTCCCTGCTTAATGTCTCTGCTGAAAATTCTCAGAAGATACGACTGACAATTTGGATTAATTGATTATTAGAAATGGCCACTAAACACTCCTGAATGCACAGGCACACTGATAGACTCAGCGATGCTCACCTCCTCATCGTGATGTTGGCAGACGCCTATCCTGTCTGGAGAGGCAGCCAGCAGTGGGTAGCTGCAGTGACGGGAGGGGTCTGTGTTGAAGAGGACGCTGAGATCTTGGGTCTGGCTGGTCAGGTGTAAGCTCGCCACTAGCTGCTCCATGAAGTGGTCTTTGGTCAAGCGGACACGCTGGTGGGTATGCACACAGATGCTGCAGAGGTACTCCTGGCAGTCCAGGCAATGGCAGGCAGCGGGGTTGCCCTTGTCGCAGGAACGCCACTGGGGCTCTTCTGGACCGAGAGCCCCGGGCCGGCCCCCTTGGGGGTGGCAGCTGTCCTTGCAGCTGGAGCTCCACTGCTCCTCGGAGGACCTCATTGTGTCCAGCATGTTTCGGAAGAAGAAACTCGATGATGGCAGGGCATCCAGCCCAGAATTGGAAGTGGGGGGCTTCTGGGTACACGTCGGGCAGCGTAATTTCAGGGCATTGCTGGGGCTCAGCTCTGCTTCCAGGCACTGACTGCAGGAGTGAAAGCACGGCAGAACGTGGAGCCTCCTGCTGGCTGAGGTAGAGGAGCCAGAGATTTGTGAAGAGGAAGACGAGGTGGATGAACTGGCAGAGACTGGAGCCGTGGGGCCACAGAAGATTTTGCAAAGGGAACACGTTTGTAAATCGGTGTCTGAAAAGGAAGCCATTTGCTGAAGAGCCCATAAAAAGTAACGTGAACCGAAAACTTATTTTAATTTACGTCTGCATTCTTTCAAAGCTTGACTTACCGAATGTGCTTACTTTGGCCAAAAAATACAGTATATTAACATTTCAATTTCACTTTATTATTTGTATAAAATAGTTTAATCAAAATATTGAAACCATTTAAAAAAATTGCCGTCACAAAAAATGATTTTTAACTTTATTCCTTAGAAATAGATTGTGCTTTCTATTCAGATGAAATTTATTAATTGATTATTAATAAAATCATTAATATTGGTAGAGTGATAATCACTCGACTAGAGTATATGTAAAAATATCTTGCGTAAATCGCAATGAAAAAGACCCTCACTTTGTGTTTGCTTGTCTCATGTCAATGAAAGTCATTCTGCAGGTTTATTCTATAAGCCTCTTAGGCCACAGCAACAGTGTGGCGAGCCTGAAGGCCTGAGCCTCCCACACTGAAGCTCGACTTCCACGGTCTAGCAGTTCTTCTGCAGTCCTCTTCTGGGATGTTCACGTCTCCTCCTCCCACGTCCGTATGAAGCGGTGCTCAGGCCCGCTTCAGCTCTGCACCTGCACAGCTGGACAGCTCGCGCTCCGAGGTCCGTGCTGATGTTGCCGCGCGCCTTTACCTCATCATCACTCTTCATCCCGAAAAGCGCAGCGCGCTCCCATTGGCTCTTCCAGATGAAATGGGCCTTACTCCGGTTTGCACTCTCCTCTGCCTCTCCCCATCCACGCCGAGGACAGTGAGCAGGATATCTGAAGCCCCAAAGAGCTCTGACTGCGGTCGCCAGACTGAGCTCGGGATTTAAGCTGAAGTTGCGTCACAGACTTCAGTAAAACCTCTGGGGGGTTATTATGGGATGCTTTCTCTAATAACGAGACTGCTTCATTTTTACAGCCGCCTGTAAATTTAAATTTCAGAGCTGCTTCGACGTGACAAAGTTCACAAAGCCGCAATATGAACTGAATGAACTGGTCTGGCAACCCGTCTTCAGTTTAATATGGGCTATAATAAACGGGCGCGCGCTAAATAACACCAGGGCATTTTTTTTTTTTTTTTTTTTTTTTGAAAAGGCTGGAATAACAATAACCAAAAGCACATCAAATTTCACTTCCCTAAAAAAACAGACGCTGAATTTATCCGGTGCTTCTCTCCACGGTGGCACGGCGTTTTAGCTGTAAGGACGTTAAAGGCGACACGATTCATTGCTGTTTGATAGAAATAAATATTATAATGGCTCGTGCTTGCAAGCAAGACGCAAAATGAAAACAAATAAATATAAACAAATGCAAGTTTTTTCTTTCTGCAAGTTTTTAAAGTGCATCTTGAATATGTTTTTTCATTTTCTATTTTACATGTAAACAAACATTTACTGTACATGCAATATAACTGACTATTCTCATGGAAATCCTGTGGGGAGAGATGAGTAGGGATATGAAGGTACAACAGCGATGCACGTTACAAGCTTTTACTCTCTCAAAGTCCAGCTTCCAGCACACGTCGGCAAGCATCCACTGCAGATAAGGTACCTTTTATTGATTACAGTATTAGGAAATCTGCACATTTTACTCGAAATTTGAATGTAGTCATTGAACTAAATTATATTTCAAGAACCTTTAAGAAAACCAAAAATTCAGACTAAGAATTCCGACTCTCTTTGGGGACAAAGGCTACTAACTCATTCAAGGAAATAATATACAGTAGCTGCCATTTTTCCCTTCAAGATTATCCATATTATTATAGCGAACAGGGGGTTTCTATCCTCAAGAATGTTAAACTTTAAAAGCCTGTATTATCCATCCATCCATTTTCCAAATCACTTCATCCTATGCAGGGTCCCTGGAGCATCCTTTATTATCCTGACAGAATTAAACTTGAAAACCGTGATGGAGACAGAATTAAAAAGAAATGTGTTACTAATAATATCATTTTAACGTCAAATAAGAGAGGAAAGGACTCCGTTTAGGGAATTTATTGGGATATGTGTGTATAGCTAAGGTGACAATGAGTTACTGTACATTTAAAACTAACATCAGATGTTTAGTTTCCACATACATGAGGATCTTTATCATTCCATATGTCTGAATTGGCTGGCGTTTATTTTTCTGAAGTCATTGATCAGTTATCATTAACGACCAGTGCCTGAATTGAATTGAATCAGGTTGAATGTCTGAGCTGTCATTTCAGAATGACTTTAATGTCCTTTTATGTTCAATGAGGGAACCTGCATACAGACTCAACAAAACACGTTAAACTCGACATGTCAATACAGACTCATACGGAATGTTGTAAACGATGGTCTAAAACGTCTTATCTGCAGTAAAGTGTGATGCGATGTTAAACTTTATCTAAATGCCTGCCAATTTTACAGCAGGGCTTTCAGTTTAAATTCGAAGTGACTAAGTGAACTCAGATAGATTAACACACTAATTATTATCAGCTACTGTGTTTTTCCATTTCAGTTAGGGTATTAAAGATATAAATCACACGCCTTTTGGTAAATAATTACTCCAAATCTGTTCTCTAAAAATCTTGGGTGCCTTTTTCCTGCTCGGATGGGATTCGCTCATAATTCAAATAGTTACAACTTTAAAAGTGTAAAAGAGGGTCATGTAAAGTGGACCTGGCTGTCTACACCATTCTTTAATATATTTAAATCATGCCATTGGCACGACATCCCTAACTTACCGTGGACTGTGAAAACAAACGTTCTGAAACGTTTTAGCGTTACTCTCTTTAAAATCCATGCTGGCAATACTGTCATATGTTTAAGTTTCTCCTCTGTTAGTAGCCATGCACCAGTTTTGAATGTTCAGCATTTAAAACTCGATCATTATTAAGACTTGAGTTGATCTGGTTTCAGACTATCGCCACACCATTAAAGTTCACTTAAAAAAAAAAGTACGGCGAGTGAATCATAGCCTGTAGATGACCCCCACAGACCGGGCCGCAAAGCCTCATTCGGGCTACCCTCCAGATGTGGGTCAGCCAGCAGAGCACATGGTCACCAAGCCACATGACGACACCAGGAGGGAGCCTTTCGACCCCCATTATCCTGTTCGGCATTAAGAGCAGCAGCCCCGGGTCATTCTAAAGACGTCCCATTGATCTACGTGAGGAAACAGAAGCATAGAAGATGGGGGAGGAGACAGAGCCATGTGGAAGAAAGAGAGAAGCCTAAACAAGAAAAAGATCACAGCACATGTTGAAGACAGCTGTAGGTGACACAGCCAGAATGGATGGCGTGGTGGAGAGTTTATTCCGGTCGCCCCCAGCCTCCCTCACTGATATTTAACAACGAAGCACTTTGTTCAGGCTACTCCGACACGGGAAGTTGATTCTTCTCCCTGCTTAAATCTGAATTAATGGCTTGACACATTTAATTTGATGAGGGCACATGAAGGTCTTAATTTAACATAGAGAATCGCCAAAACGGCCCTGTGGTTTTAAATGTGATCTTTAGAAAGGATTGATTTCCTGTTTTGATGCACCAACCCAGGGCAATATTTGTGAAGAAATTGTACCTTTATTTAAATTTTCAGCTGTAACGTGTAAAATATAGTAAGGGCTACATGTGGCAAAATTAAGTTTCAAGATATAGGCCTTTATGCAATTTTCAAGTACATGCTGTTGTACTGTTATACCACGGCCGCACGATGTTGGTTTTTACCACGTTTTACTGCGGCTACGGGGGATGTGGAATTCTGAAAAAAAAGTTGTGGATTGCTTGTCATTAAAACCACCTACCACACAAGGGCACTTTGTCTGCCGGGCAGTGTGCTATTTTAGAAGAACTCTGCATTATTGATGAAACGGTCCACCATCTGCAGCCCCTGGATGGATGCAACCTTCAGTGATGGCTGGGAAATTGAAGTTTCCTGAAGCCATTATTAAAACTAATTAAATGAGACCAGTTGACGGATGGATAAAACCTACTGCTGAAGGGTGAAAGCTGCCCCGTGGATCCTGTACGCTGTTTTACATCCAACTCCCATTCATTTGTTGAAGAAAAGCTGTCTCAGAACGAGGCCAAAATTGTTAAATTGCAGACACATTGAAAGAAAAAAAAAAAATCCATTTCTATTGAATTATTTCTTCTGTAACCGAAAGCGTTTGTTTGCGGTTATGTATTCAAAGATACATATATGCAGTATAGGATAGAAAGTTTGAATTTGCCATGGCAGGACGTAAAGATGAAGTGTGTACTCACTTGGATTCATCTCCCCTGACGCATCATCGTTTTGAGAGTGGGTAGGGGGACCGAGGTAGCCTTCACTCGATCTTTTAACTCAATGTTTCATATAAACTATATTCTCACGTATGTTTGACTATCCAAAAGTGATCATTAACTGAACCAGCCTTGTTGCAGGAAACTCGGAACTATATTGTACAAGGATTTTGTATTTTTTTTACATGCCATAGTCTGCTTTTAAAAAAAAAAAACTGCTATTAACATTGTTCAGAAGTGCAATGTCAGAACTAAGATTAACCAGGCCATGCATTTGTATTAACTGAATGTGTGTTAATTTTCTTATACTGGACCTTTTAAAAAACCCAACAATCTACAAACTGAAGATGACACTTTCGAAGGCTTGCAGTTGGCTTGCAGACCATTCTTAGCCCTGAACCACTTCTGGAAGCGTCCAATCGGAGTGAACCACAACAGATGAGGTTATCTAACCACAGTCCTCTGACCGCTACTCGTCCACTGAGATGCCAGATGTAGGGACGTCTAGAGAACTCCCACCGTCAAAGTGTCCCTTTGAGGAAAAACCTCCAGCATCGTGTATCAACTTGAAAACCAATGAAATCTGAGTGGTTAATCCCACAAAGAAGCATTTCGCTGCTGCCTCTAAGGCTAGTCAGCAAAATTTTAGGGAATGAATAAGCACAAGTTTAGCAGGAAAACTGATGGTGGATCTTAAGTAAGGAGATGATTTGACATTTCTTCAAACATCTAAAGCGATCCAGTAATGTACACTGCAATCATGTCTGCTACATTTTAATACTTTTTAAGGAAGCCAAGTTTTATTTTCAAATTATTACAATCCTCACACAGCAATGGGCAATTCTGCACGTGCTAGAAAAGGTCATTTGTTTTTAGAGTCCTGTCATTTTGATTTTTCTTTCTACAGAAAACGTTTTAAACTGGTGAATCAGAACCTAAACCCCACAGACAAGTTGAGCCTCACTGATTCCAAACATCCCATTTCACTTCCCCCTTTATCTTACATGTAGGGTAATATAAACTTAGAGTGTGGCTGACCAACTCCACAAGTAACATAAAAACCTGAAATGATTCTGGTTCAGTGTTGAGATGCAAGTCATTATCAGTCTTCTCAGCGTCAGTCTTTGTCCTCGTTCACGTCAAGCAAAAACCACATTTCTCACTTTTAAATCAAATGGGAACATCTTCAGTTGAAACCGTTCAGGTTTAATCGGAGATGGTAGTGGAGAATCACAGCGAGACGACTACGTTCACTGGGGGGGCTCGTAATGATCGCCGCTCACAAGGAACGCACCCACCTTTGCCGTCAGCGACTGCTTGTCAAGTCAGCTGATCCAACACAGCTGCACACTAAGGGTGTTTTAAAGTCACCGGTCTAGATGAACAATAATTTTTCCAGGCCTCGGTGGCATTCCTGGTGATTCGCACGTCCAAAATACGGCATGGGTTATGAAGCCAACACGAACGGAACTCATCCACCAGGCTGTAGTTCCAATTTCGTAACAATCGATTCAATCATTATGATCTGTACAGCAGAGTCGCTGTGAGACTTACACACCCCTGAAAACAAGCAAAATAGGTCAGATTAACCAGCATTAACTGCTCTGAAATGCCAAAGCGGTCCACGTGATAAAAAGGCTAACTGCTTCAAGTAAACCCTGAAACGATTCGTCTCATGCTGCAACACAGCAACACGGGGTTAGCATAGTCCCAACAAGCGGTGTTCCCACACGTCACACAGGAATCGAGGCAGATGCGAGGCAGGTGCCTCTGTTACATCCTGACACCCCCCTGCTCAGAGAATAACAGGAACAAGACAAACGGACACTGTGGCTGGTCCACGATGAACAATAGCAAACGGCTACAAAAACAATTTACAGCACAACTGGTGTGAAGAGAGGCCGACCGCCGCGAACACAGTGGAGCACAGAGTGACCTGTCGTGGCGTATTCCGGTCAAGAAGAAAGCCGGACGACGACTCGGACTAGCAGCACTGCACAGTAGGATCACCGCGGTCACTCCTGCATTACAGTCGACTTCCCACTAACAGCAAACTGAAGGAGCACTGCAGCCGGGGGCTTCACGATGTGCGACCCTCAGCCCTTCCAGTCCCAAGGGATGCACAGGTCCCCGTCCTGCATAACAGAGTAGAAGTGAGAGACGCGGAGGCACAGACCCAGGGCCAGGGGCTGTCGCTGCTCCATCAGCCGCAGGCAGCAGCGGATCATCTGCTGGCTGGTGACACTGGGGTCCTTGCGGAGGCTCAGCAGAGACAGCGAGTCCAGGCAGCTCCGCAGCACGTCACGCTCCTCCGCCTCCAGCCTGTGGGTGGGGGGACACACAGAGCAGCTAACACCAGAGCCTCCCGGCCACCGCAGGACTGACGCGCAGCTAAGAGACACTCACAGCTCTCGTTCCCTGATCCGGCGCCGGGCTTCGTGAGCCTGGCTGTGGAAGAAAATCTGCAGCTGAGCGGGATCACAGGCCGCAGGGACGATGAAATGGCCCATTTCGTGCAACCGGGGGCTGAAATAGTCGCTGGGAGGAAGAGGCAGGCAGAAGGAACCTTATAAAGGGTCAAGTCCCATAATGCACCAGGGCAGCCCTAAAATCCTACTTGTCCAGACTCGTAGTCCCTCAGAACGTGATACCGGCGGTGACTTGGTCGGTTCCACCTGGTTTCAGACTATGAGGCTTCATGATCATGTGACTTTGCTCCCCAACCCCACAGAGTCAAGAGGGACTGGGGTTTAATTGTCTATTCTGGGCATTGCCTACCTGCTGGTTCTCTTGGCAAAGCACTCAGGCTGATTTGTACCCCGAATGCCATAGACCCCCTGAGCACTACTCTGAGTCAGAGCACTTCCGTAAAATCTATGGTCAGATAAGCGGCTGAAAAGTCCGGGCGAATAACAGCAGAGATGGGGCAGTTTTGAACCTGCTCACTTTTCGAGCATCATGGCGAGGCCTTGCAGGCTCCGGGGGTGCAGGGCCGGCCGGTGCGGTAGCAGCTTCTTGTGAAAAGTGTTCATGGTGCTGTAGTGGTCCTCGAGAGCCAACGCGGGGCCCAGCCGTTCGACCTGGACCACCTGGATCCCGCCCACCAGCAGGCTGATCCTGTCTTTCAGCCACTCGGCCTGCTGCAGGAGGGCTTGGTAGCTGGGCAGACGCTCGAAGAGCTGGCAGAGAGATCAGTGTGGCAGGAGAGAAATGCGTGAAAACCGCCACTGAGCGCAATGGCGTATACTAGAACAAAACAACCCCGGATCGAGGTCGATGAGGATAAACTAGGACGAATGCGCCTTTTAGTTTGTTCAATCTAATGGTTATTTCCTTGCGTGATGTTGTATCTTGACAACCTGAATATGTATTGAGAGCCCCCCGTCCCCCATGTTAATCTCAGCTACAGTCAACGAGACTTTAACCGTTTTTTGAAAATGGAGTAAAACTGCACTGGGTGATTTCCCACTGGAATAAGTGGATCTCACTTTTAACCACTGGTGGTGGACGTCCATGGTGCCCAGCATCACATGTCCAGAAGCATTCATCCCTGATTGGTCAGCAAAAACAAGCTCGAGTCCTACAATGTAATAATATGGGAAAATATTACACAGTGTTGCTATTTACACCTGTCCGTACTTGTATTATTTCATCAAATCTATTTTCGGATGACAATTTTAGAATTGAATATCTATACTAGAAAGTAAAAACCTAAACAAATATTTTCATCCTGTCTTAACCATCACAAACGTGAGTTTTTTTTCTCCCCACAACTGGAATGAAAAACCGGCTTGCATTTACCAAGTGCTTCTAGTACATCTTTTGAGGGAAAGCGCCCTCTGCTGTTACCTTGTAGGTTATGAAGTGAGTCGGGATTTTGCTGTGACAGGCGGCTTAAACTCTGCAACTGGCAGCATCTGTGAGCGACTCCCCAACTGCGCTGCCACCTGCAGGAAGGAGGAGTACTGCATCCTGAGCAGCCACATGACTTCACCTCAATATTAACCCTAAAATAGGATTCTAATGATAGTGACACCTTTTATTGTAAATACATTTCCTTCTGTTCCAAAAAGTGTATGCAGCAGTTACCATAAACAGATTTCAACGCTGACGTCCCATACGTGTGAGAGAAGACCGTGGCGATCACCTGATGTCGCTCAGCTCCAGCTTGCGGCACAGCATTTCCTTCAGTCTGGTCAGTTCCTCTCGCCGTGGCAGGCTGTCCCTCTGCTTCCTCGACGCCTCTGCCTCATTGTTCCTCAGCCACGTGCTGGCAGAAGACAGACATTACAGTTACATCCGGGGAATCCCGTGTGCAACGCTTCTCAACATGCGAGAGCAACCGCAGAGATTCCACTTGTGGAGGAGACATTCTGATGGCAATCATCACCAAAGCAGAGCGGTCAATCTGATGTACAAAAAAACCCCAAAAAAACCCTCAAAACTGCAAAGAAAACCGAGAAGAACTTCCGGTGAGAAGCGCTTATTGGTCTCGGAAACAACGGCTTGGGATCTCCTGAAAATCATGCATCCATGAGGCCCTCAGAACACGTGTACCTCAGAGTGGGTTCCACCTTCTTGGCCTGTTCCAGCTCCTCCTCTGGATCCCTGAACCCTGTAAAGATGTAGTAGCTCTTGTCCCACTTGATGGGCCTGTAGAAATGATCTCCAGTCCCTGGGAAGTGCTCGGTCGGCTGTGTCTGTGACTTCAGCTCCTGCAGATGTTCCATGGACAAGCTGCAAGAGCGAAGCACGTCCACTACGGTGCTCAGGACGTCCTTGGTGTGCAGGGTGAAGCTGACCGAGCGAAACCCGGGGTTGTCTGTGAGTAGAAAAACACAGCTGCTGGTAAAAGTAACCTTTATACCATAAACGTCCTTCTCTTGAAAACCTTTTGGGTAGTTGAACACAGAACCTTGTCTGGGGAACCCCTTAAAGTTTTGTTTTGGAACATGTACACATCACGGACTACAGCAGACAGATAACTAGAATTACCCGAGGGAAGTGATTCATCTTTCTTCTCTGTCTCTCTGACGTAAAAGGTCAGCTTGGCAGGCTTCAGGGTGCGAGATCCTGGCTTTTCAAGATTTTCTAGGTAGCCATTGAGCCTTTTGAGTGAGTTTTCATTCACTTCCTATCAAAAAAAAAAAGCATACAATTGCAGCAGTGGCTCACTGGGTCGCTTTTAGACATTGCCAGAAATTCAGATCAAACTTCAATCTCCTTGAACTGGGTAAAGACCCTGAATGAGCTGTCTGTGGATGGCAGACGGCTCGATACCACTCTTTTCATCTTTGATACCAGCAACACGACCTTAAAGGTCAGCCGATACTGATCCGATATTTTTTTCTTACCAATATCACGGTGTCTATCTGTCTCTTGTTAAAAACATCAGACGCTGACATAAGAATTTGGTAATTTTATTGAGGGCGGTTGCCTTTGTGCTTTGCATTCTTAATTTATAATCTACATCCTGAATGAGTATATTATTTCAGACTAGCCAACTAAAATTTGAGCATTGAGCATTTGAATTTTTGTGTATTTTAAATATGTTTTAGTAAATCACCAATCCTCCGGTTGGAGCAGGAAGTGGAGAGTCAGTAATGAAAGGACCTGAGCCCCTCATGCTGCTGGGTAATGTAGTTTTGGCCTGCTCAGCTGCCAGGATATTTCCAATGATAGAAGGGGGGAGTGAAGATTATTGTATTGAAGTATTTATTTCTTTGTTGGAATATTTATTGTGAAATTGATATTTATCATTGTAATAATTATTGCTTGTCTTAAGACATTTTATGATGACAAAGTTGAATATTAATTATCTTTTTTAATACTACAAATGCATTGGGAACATGGTCTTGCCCGATTATATTTAAGAAAACAGCCAAGTCTCTTGGAGGGGATGCCAGTAGAGTTACGGCTGGGTGTTGGACAGGGTATGGTTTCGGCTCGAGTAGTTGAATTCACTGAATGGAAAACTTGGGGCAGTTAAGTTAATTTTGTTAATCTTGTTTGATTACAATTTTCTTAATTTGGGCCCAGTTTGCACTGCCTTTGGGATGTCTGGTCTTGACCACAATAAAGCACTGGCATTTCACCTCTGGTTTATTCCCCCCCGTCGGCCCACCGCGTAACACCACTTTAATATCTTTTAAGCCACTTGTATTCCACGCGTAATACAGCCAGAAAGGATGCTCTGACTGTGAAATATTCACTCTAAAGGGAATGATTAACAAAATGCCGGTTTGGTAACATGAAGTGAGGCTTGCCCATGTATCGTATCGGATTATAACTTTACTTTTTCTCAGTAATCGATCCAGGGTTTTTGGGCAGAATGTCAGATCAGCACATCTCTAAATCAGATGTGAAAATGTACTGTATATGTTGGGAGTAACGCCTGTAAACAGAGGACACACGGTCCGTTATGCCGCCTTCGTGTGGCCGCTGGAGCAGGTCAGTGATGTAGCCTCAAATATGGCTCTGAAGACGGGGGAAACGCGTACCGCTTTGCAGCTCCGTGCTGGTGGATAAAGGCTGCATTAGTCCTGTTTGTACTTGGCAGAACTTAATGGAGAATTCAAGCCACTCCCGCCAGGTTCAGTAACGGCTTCTCTCCTGAAGCGTCATGTGACTCAGCACTCCCTACTCCGTCACTGCCCCTCTCACTCCCTACCTAAGCCTGTGATATCCACGGTCCCTCCCAAACTGCAACTCTCACTTTATTTCCTATTTTTTTACCAGTTTATGGAATATATTTGCAACTGTACTGTTCATTACTATTAACTGACATATGCACTGTATTCACTAATTCTGAATTGCGTGTCATTTCCTGCCTGCTGTCGCACCGTGATCCTGAGGGAACGCCATTTCACGCCGAGGTATTCTGGTATGAAGATAGTATGACAATAAAAGCCCACCTGAACCCAAAAAAGATGCCACGCCTGCAGCCTCCTGCAATCCCCAGGTGTCCTTTCAGGTCAGAGCAGCCTTACCCGCTCCCTGGGGTGCTGTCCGAAGAAGTCTGGGTGCACGGCAAAGTAGAAGGGCCGCAAAGCGTTGATGGCGTCCGCTCCGGAGAAGGCTCTGCGCTGGAGTGTGCGGGCCCCCGGGCAAACACTGCACACCCTGCGGGGGAGAGGGTGGACAACCACAGAGGGAATGGGCAGAGCCGCAGATGGGACACCCGTTTACCCGAGCCCCAGCCTACGCTTTAGGGCATCTGAAGCGGTGGTCTTATCCGGAAGGGGAACGCGGGAGGGCCGGGGTCTGATCAGATCACAGATCCACACCTTCTTATTGACATTTTAAAAAGGATATCTGATCAGGACACTGCATGACATGATCAGAAAATGCAACCATTTTATAGGGGGGGAGGCGGGAAGCCAAAAGTTATCAGCCGCATTCAACAGACCTGTGTGGCCCAGCTGATCAAGAGGTTTAAGCCAAATGCTTGAATTAAGAGGACATAATGAGCAGTGTTCATTTGAGGAGTCACGTACCTGATGGCCCGGCGCAGGAGGGAGGTCACAGCCATCAGGGCCTCTGCTGCTCCTCTACAGGTGACGTCCTTCTGGGCAAATCCATGCACGTCTCACATCACATCACATCACATCACATCACATCATCTCACATCGTCTCATATCACATCGGCCTTTTTGCAGCAACTCACAAACGCAGCAGACGTGGTCTTTGGTGGGGGGGGGGAGGGGGGGGGACTGGAGGACTTTGGGGGTCTCTCTACCCCTGAAAATCCTACCAAATCCTTAAACCCGGTTAAAGGAGCCGGCGGGGCACGACCACGACCACGACCACGGTGTGACTTCACACCGGCCTTTCCACGTCTGTCCGTCTAAACAGGCCGGACACACACCGCGCAGCTAGATGCCTGCGCGCAGCACCGGCGCTCAGAAACGCTCACGACTGCCCTGCGGACGCCGTCAGGCTCCCGAAAACCCGCTCCGTCCGCCAGTCGGTCCGGAACACCGTCCGTCAGCCCGTCCGTCCGTCCGTCCGTCCGGAACACCGTCCGTCACCCGGTGCTGTTGGTCGGCGTCGTGCTGCGCCGGCTACGACGCTGCGGATGAACCGTCCGCCTTCCCTTCGTCGTTTAAAACGGCTAACCGTGTGAGACTGGGCGCGAACTACCGCCTCTGCTTGTTGTTGTTCAAGACTTTGTCTTTCCGTGAGGTGAAACCGTTCGTCTGAGGCGACGCCTCTCACGTCAGCGCTCATATGCGACCGAACGTCACCATCGCTGCCACACGGCGCTCCGCGTGGCCACACGTACGCGTCGTGAGGAGGCGGCCGCCGCACACGTACGCGTCGTGAGGAGGCGGCCGCCGCTACCATACACGGTGTCATAGCCCGTGTGTCTCGGTGGCGTCACTGTACAGCAATGCGGGGAAGTCCGCCACCTATAAAGAGAGGCACGTCGATACTGCTTTTGCGTGAGTGCTAGATATAAATAGTAAAATTAAAATTTAACCATTGCTCGAAAGCCGTCTTTCACATGAGCACGGCCAACGTCCTGTCAAATTCGGCTTGTCTTTATCTGAGCCAGTGAACCTGCCCTTCAACTCGATCACCTGACTGTCCATCTGACTGTCCTCCCTCACCGTCACGGAGCGGGGTGACTGTCCATCTGACTGTCCTCCCTCACCGTCACGGAGCAGCGTGACTGTCCATCAGACTGTCCTCCCTCACTGTCACGGAGCGGGGTGACTGTCCATCTGACTGTCCTCCCTCACCGTCACGGAGCAGGGTGACTGTCCATCTGACTGTCCTCCCTCACTGTCACAGAGCGCGTGACTGTCCATCAGACTGTCCTCCCTCACTGTCACGGAGCAGGGTGACTGTCCATCTGACTGTCCTCCCTCACTGTCACGGAGCAGCGTGACTGTCCTATTAATGAACCTGTCCTGCCTGGTGCCAGCCAGAGGAAGGTGGCCTTCCCCCGAGTCTGGTTCCTGCCAAGGTTTCTTCCTTCTGAGGGAGTTTTTCTTGCCCCTATTGCCTTTGGCTTACTCGACGATGGCCTTGGGACTATGTAAAGTGCTTTGTGACAGCATTTCTTAAAAGCACTATATAAATAAAATTGAGTTGAACTGCTAACTGCTCCTTATGGCCAGTGATTGTTCATGATTTACATTAGGATGAGCTCCACAAGGTTGAATATGTGAATGAACCTTGTGTGTATATGGAAATTACATGTCCCTTTTGGTGTTTTCTTGCCTTATTTTCCAGTTTGAATATGTTGTGGTCATTGAAAATGGAAGCGTGGATCTATGTAATTCATCATGACGTAAAACAAAGCCGATTAATGGGTTTCAGACCAGTTGCACAAATATTTCTGGGCGATGAGTGGTTGCCTAAACATAAACTACATGGAAAATTGAGCTTTACTCGTTAACTCTTTCATTTACATTGGGCAAAGTGACCAAGGTGTCTGTACATGCTTAAAATCAATATTTTGTTTCTCTGTACCCTGAAACTCACCCAAAGTCAGCTGGGATCAGCTCCAGCTTCCCCGCGACCATGCTGGATAAGCGGTATGGATAATGGATGGATGTCTCTCAATATTTACAGAATACAATACATAGGATTTTTTGTTATACACTGTATTGTGGGTTTTTGCTGTATTTTGGGATACATAACTTACAGTACGAAATTAAATTATTCAACATCCTCTATCTTCAGATTCATAGACGCACTTCAGAATACAAATGTGTCCATTCTGATTTGGTTTAAAAACAGACAGTTTTATCCAATTTCCATGTGCATTTAAATGGTTAATTTTAATAAATGTACTTAACATTTAACTTTAAATGACATTAACAAATGTTATGGAAACAGCACCTTTTAAACAAAAGTTTTCAAATCTACAATGAACTCCTTTAGAAAATAATGCAAATATCAAACATATTATAAATGAACTCAAATGGTGAACTCAAATCCACATTTCTGCAAAAACACAGTAAGTGCATACACACACGCAACTCAGCCAAGTTCAGTAAGGTTGTTCTTGAACACTACATCTTCATTTAACAAAAACAACAATATCCAATATAAAAATCTTGCAGTCTAAAGGAAAACATAAGTTTAACCTTTTCAGAATCAAATGGTTTTTTTTTAAAAAAAAAAAAAAATCCTGCTCTTTATTCATAGTAATAAAGAAATGAGGCAGTTCTCCCGTGCATCTTTAATACAAACTAGCAGTCGAGGCAGTCGTTTGTCCCCAGGTCACCAGAGGGCACACTCCAGATTTCATTGGCCCACTCCCTGTTCTGGGCCAGCCACTTGCACATGGATAATGGCTCCAGCGTGAACACTTGCTCCAGAGATGGGTTGACAGTAGCGTATTTTACCACGAGTTTTGGGTTGACTATTTGGGCAGCGCACAGGAGGCGGCTACCTGCTGCATTGTAGTCATTGTCACTGGCTGAGTCTAAGGTGCCTTTCCTGAGAGATCGACACGGAGACGCACACACACAGGATTACAACAGGCTTGTAGAAAGAGCTGTTCACAGACAAGGAGAAGCTGCCAAGACTTACCTCTTCAATACCACCTGGAGAGGGATCTGAGATGGGCCCTCAATCTCACTGCTGTTGGACACCATGAACATCTCGAAAGCTATGGCCATCTCAATCTCGGTCAGGGAGGTGGCAATAGAGAGGAGCCGGCAATACTGGTTTATTTGGGCCTGGGGGTAACACCCCATGGACATGCCACCTGGAAGGGGGGGGGGGGTTGAACATGGCACAATGTGTCCAGCTAAAACGTTAATGGTATAGTCAGCATGGATGGAGCTAACAATGAGAGGAATTTGAGATCGGTAGGCATACTGGGTGAGATTATGTACACTGTCATCTGCTGTCCCGTTTAACCCAATGAAATCCAACTACATAAACAGGATGGCAGTTAAATCCTTGGTGCCCTCGCACTGTACTGCCACATTATGAAGCACAGGTTTCAAAGCCTCTTACAAGCCATAGCTAGCTGATGTGTACAGTAGCTTGAAAACAAAAATACCTCCTATGTTTAGTTCTGAAACTAAGACGGCCCTTTAAGGTTGTGAAAATAAGTGACTTTGGCCATCTGCTGAGACCAATACCTACATTTGTACAGAGAGCGTGCCTTCAGCCAAATGTTCTGCTTTCCCAGCTTATGGACGAGAGTCCGCAGCAGATGCACCTCCACGGCGATGTTCTTGGCGAACATGAAGTTTATCGTGTCAGATGCCACCATTAAACTGTGCTTTTCAATGCAGGATTTCAGGTGTCGATTAAAAATCTCATTGTATGAGGAGACATCGGCGCTGTCTGAAATGGAGCCGCAGAGATTAACGTGTAACTAGCATGAGCAGGAAATCCGTTAATCCAGTACATGTGGTACAGGTGTCTGTAGGCCCGGTCTGGGGGGGAGGCAGTGAAGTCACCAACTGCCCGTGTCTTTAAGCAGTCATGACACTCCCAGCACGTTTTCCTTATACCTCTGACCTGGACCCTGTGTCAGCTGATCCGGTATTCAGAAACGCACAAAATACTGGAGACTGCAGCACCTGAGGCCTGGATGTGCCGACCACGATCTACCGTGTGGTCGTTAACCAGCATTTCATGATATACTCACCATTACAACGTATTTCAATGCACTCACAATTTATACAATGTATTTTACATTCTATAGGTTGCCAATCACATTATTGATTCCTTTTTAAAAAGAAGTGAATTTGCTGCAGATATTTAATAACCATTACAGTTATACTTCCTTTTAACATGCAACATGAACAAGACACAGGACTGTGTCTCCGATTACGGAAGTAAAGAAGGGTTACATACAAGGTCCACACGCATGTGCCGGCCACTCGTTATCGATGCCCAGTGGTGTCTGACTCACCCAAGTGAAGCTGCAGCCCAGGTAAGTCGGTCAGCACCTGCAGTGCCACCCTGGGGATGCCCTTCTGCATGAAGCTCTCTGCTAGCTGAAGCAGTACCGCGCGTCTCTTCTGCAAGTCGTCGCTGTCGCACGGCCACAGTGACGAGCCGGTAATCCAGTCGTTATCTACGGCAGTGCAATGCGTTTTTTAATACTCCGCCAAAACATTTCAATTTCCTATGGACAGCCGCAGCACGGCCTCTGTAGGTCAAAAAATAAAAAATCTACTGCGATTACTTCTGCATGGGGTCAAGCTTGTGATATGAATTGTGCTGTGTAATCCACAGAAAAGATAGACGTCACTTTTCCCGTGTGATAATAAGCATGTGAAAATTTCCCACTACTCCATAAGACACGTTAGCCTGACCCCTTAACTGGCAAAGCCATACAGCCTTTCTATGTCTCCAAAGGTTTCCAACTAGGGACAGGAACAGTTAAATGGTTAACAGTTAAACTGTATTACTTGAAATTAATCACAGTATTTAAGCAAGCTGTGATGGCTTGAGTACAGCAGAGCTGAAATTCGCCAGCACCACTAGCTTTGGGGGGTCTGAAGTATGACCTCTGTCACTCCAAAAGCATAAGAATAACAATCATAATGCATACAGGAAGCAGAACTGCATCAGGATTGTCGGCATGCTGCAGGACAAGGTTCAGCCACACGGTGGCACTACTAACAGCCACTCTACCTTTCAGTGTCTGGAGGGCTTCCTCCATGCTGCCGCTGTTCAGGAACACCTCGGCAGCCATGCTGACAACACGGCACCGCGACACCCCGCTTTCGTTGCCGAAGGGGCCTTCGAACATTGAGTAGTTGATGTTCAGGTCCTTTAAGGTATCCAGTAGCTGCCTCCCCTGTGGAAACAGAACTGGCGACACTTGAAGAAACACCCGAAGCCTAGTTCATACTTGACCTTTCTGTGCTCGATCACGGTCTATGCACAGCTGAGTGTGCGGACCGTTGCGTTCATTCCTCATTTGTCAGTGTACGCGTACGTTCACAGTGAGCGACGATCATATTCCACCAGACCAATAGAGGGCACATGCTGTCCTTGCGGTCTGAATGAAGCTCAACTCTTCCACTTTTGCTTATCTTCCCCCAGTGAGTTTAGGTACCGGAACACGTTCTTGTGCTCCTTGACAGACAAGCTGTAAATGTGCAGGTCCCTGCACCCTTCCTCATGCATCCACTATGAACTGTCTTCTTCTACTCCTTCGTCGTCCACATTTGTTCTTTTAAATTTGGTGCTGCCATCTACTGGAAATTCCCAGCAGTACACTAATCTATTCCTTTTAGCCCGGCAAATCGAAGCATGAACTAGCCTTGAAGCTACCGTTAGCCCCAAAAACAAACAATTTGTTGTACAAATGACGATAAAGAACCATCCAGAAGCGTGCTTCTGTGTAGGAGAGAGGATCCCTAAGAGGACTGCAGGAATCGATTGTGCCTTACCTTCTTCCATTGCTTTGCACCATAGTACTGGAACATTAAGGAAACCCCAATCTGGCCAAGCAGGTTGGTCAGCAGCCCATTGGTAGAGTTGTCCTGGCAGACTGCAGACCAGAATCCCCCAAAAATTAAAAAAGTCATTCTGAGGGGGAGACACGCAGTTAAAATATTACTCATAATAGTGCTAAAGTCCAACAGCCTGGTCAAATCCTCCATGGTCATCCACAGGCAAGATACACATTTTCAGCACCATGTAGTTTACATTCCTGAACAGTAGGTGGCAGAAATCTGCCTTACATTCCCCTACATCTTTCAGACAAGACACTTGCCAAATCAGGTATAGACGAGCGTCATATTGGAATAAATCATCTGTCAAAACTATTCCTTGTCCTTTTGGTTGTACGAAAATCCCAAAAGCATAAAACAACTTGACACGAGGGATTTTTCAGTAAAACTGGCACCACGTTAAAAACGGCAAATAATTCATTGAGTGTACAGCTTCGAATGTGAGAGAGACCCTCAGAGATGCAGGATGAACACACTCAGCAGACGTGACCCACCCGCTTGTGCAAACTGGGCAAAAGGCAGCAGGGCCTCCGTGGACTCTGTCAGCAGTGCCAGGGTAACGCGGCTGCAGAGCTGATGCAGTTCCGCCAGGCTGCGCTGGGGGGCACAAGAGCCAGAGAAGAGGTGGCCCAACATGGCCCAGTCCTCCTGCTCTTTGCAAAGCTGCAAAGGATTACATGGAAAGACATCAGCCATTCTGACCCCAATATACTAGCCTATCCTGAGGGATCTGTAAACTAGATTAACCTACTGTCAACACTATTCAGTAACTCCTTATACGATCAGTCATGGTGCTTAAATAGAGGTGGCTTCATGTTTTCCCAGCATTCATGCCAGTTTTTCTTCCCATAACGCTGAGTCACACAGTTCAGAGGAACTGGTGACAGAGTGTGTGTGTGTGTGTGTGCGCGCATGGCCTGCAAGAGACTGGCATCCCATCCAGGGTGTCCCCTGGGTCACCCCCGGTGACTCTAAACTGGATGAGTGACTATGGGGAAAGGGTGGGTGATCAGGTTAATACTGGCAGAGGAGTTTGACCATGTTTTAAAATGGCTGCTGAATTACCTCCACCTCCGAGACGGTGACTGACACCTCCATGTCACCCTTCCATGCATCTGTCTTTAGGAGGGCCCTATAAGCACAGAAGTGAACAAGGCTCTCGAGCTTCCCGGGCTTCCATCACCGCCAGCCCCGCCCCTTTATTGCTGACCCCACCCCTTTACCGTCAGCCCAGCCCCAAAGACAGACCTGTACTTGATGGCCAGAAAGCCATTCATCTGCTGCACAGGGAGCCCGAGCAGCTCGAGGCAGTGCTGCATGCGTTTGAAATGCTCCACTGTGAACGGCAGACCAGCATCCACACACTAAAAAGGCGTCATATTCACAAATCATAAAAAAGTGCATACATAGTGTACACACACACACACACACACACTACTGTTAACCATAATGAAACTGGTGCAGCACTGGGGGAGGGTGGTGGACTTGCCATGGAGGTGGCATCTATGAGGTCTGCGGCTGCAACATGAAGGCCACACTGACTCACGTGATCAAACAGTAACAGCACAAACTCCGGCGGTGGCTGTAGAGGACCAAACATCACGCAGTTAAGGGCACGTTGACTGAACACAGGGTTACGGATGCATCCTGGTAGCATACCAATATAGCATCATTTTAGAGATTCCCAAGAGCGACCCATACCGACGCGGCATCATTTTAGGGATTCCCAAGAGCGACCCATACCGACGCGGCATCATTTTAGGCATTCCCAAGAGCGACCCATACCGACGCGGCATCATTTTAGGCATTCCCAAGAGCGACCCATACCGACGCGGCATCAT
>JAACJT020023199.1:4038-24829 GCA_009936485.2 Gymnarchus niloticus | reverse complement strand
CATTTTTTCACTTTGATTTTTGGGGTGTCTTTGAATTCAGCCCTCTGTAGGTTGATGATTTTCATTTCCATCAAACAGCATATCCAGCATGATTTTTCTTCCCATTTGGATCTGATATGTTTTCAAAGTGTTCCTTTAATTTTTTTGAGCAGTATATATCAGGTATATAGCCAGTATCTTTTATGACTGGAGTGACAAGAGATATACTGGCAGTGAAAGTAGCAGTACAAACAACGACACCATCAATGGCTGTGATGTGCTCCATCTGGAGTAAAGGGCATGCATGGTGCACAGGTGAGGTGGCGTCGTCTGTCTGTCGGCTTAGAGAGCAGCACGTCCTTTTTACCTTCCATTCACACTGTTACAGAGGATTGTACATTCATAGCTTATTTTATTTACGCTGTCAATGCCTTCTTTACACTTTTTCACATTCAACCGAGGCTAAACATGATGCTCGTTAACGATCTTGCTTAATTAGACTGACTCGTTTTAGAAATTTGGGAACTTTATCTTTCATTTATCAACATGGAAAAAAAAACTAGCATGAAGCTCTGAATTCAATAGATTTTCAAAGACAAATTATAATTTTACCTTTTATATAGCAGAGCACCATTACCCCCAAAATCAAAAACAAAACACAATCTTCCACTAAGAAGCTAACTAAAAATCTGAGCAGATGCCTGACACGAACAAGATGAAATTGGATGAGCGACTGAGATAATAATTTCCCTTTATGATATTGTAATATCACACGATCATTCCACAAAATGGAAATAGTGGCAACCGACAAAGTGGAAAATTTATAAACACAGCAGTAAGTTTGAGAAAACCAGACAATCGTTCAAGTGATAAATTTAATAAGTATAGTGTTATTTACCTTTAACAGTGGGATGTGGGATTTTTTGTGAATAATGTCACTGTCTAGAGGGCAGGCCAGGTCAATAATGCATGTAAAAGCAGGAAAGTTCTGGAGAGCCCAGGATTGCTGAGAGTCTCAGTACAGTCATTATCGTGGAGTTGGTTTCTCCATAAAGGTGTCTGTGTCTCCCTAGTTCTCAGAGGAGTCCGTCTCCTCATTCGACCCATCACTCTCCATCTCAATTCTCTTGCGGTGATGTAGAGATTTGCGAGGCGACGCCTTTTTTCCAGGCTCCCTGTGGGCTGCGGTGTTGCTGGCGCCGGATGTGGGACTGATAGAGACCTGAGCGATGCTGCGAAAACAATCACAGCCAGAGCACATGTTCCTGAGTCTCAGTACAAGAAATCACAGTCAGAACACATGTTCCTGAGTCTCAGCACAGTCTACAGCCTCAGGGTTCCAACTGAAACCACATTTTACACAGGCATTGCTCAGCTGTATGTACAGAGTGAATGTGTTCAATTACATTTAGAACCGACTGCAGGTTTACAGTGTAAACTACATCACGGCCGAATACAGCACACTGCGTTATGTATGTGCAGTGCTGACTGCAGTGAATCGTTTCAAGCTGTGTTACATTTAGAACCAACTGCAGGTTTATAGTTTTAACGACATTACGGATGACCATAGCTTCAAACACACAAACCTTTTTGTTTGTATGGAGGCTGTCTGAGACCCCAGGTCTACCACTGCCTAGAAAAGCACTTTCGGTGAAGCTGCCTCCAACCCAGCATGGTCCACTAGCATCATGAGAGTTACTCATCCACAAACTCCCAGGGGACGGTCATCCACATTCATACTTACAGTCTCTCCAGCTCCTGGTCCATCTCAGGGTCTATCAGCAAGTCTGCTTTACTTGGCAGGGAACCTACAATGAGCAGAAGCACCTACTAACTGGATGATGTAATTCCCATAACAATTATTTTATCCTTGGTGATGTGCTGATTAATCTCACTACTGCAGATCATAGGGTCACTCACTAATTAGCAAACAGATGATGTACAGGAGATGTCCAGTTGTTTTCCAATCATTTTTAATAATTTATGTTATTGGCATAATAATTTACTATCCCAACAAAAGCATCAGCACGTGTTACCACTAAATAAGGATGCAGGGTCTTTTCTTTTTCTGAGAGCACGAAGGTTATGAAATTCTGCCCCAGGCTTCAGCCCATCTGTCACATAAGGTACATTACCTCATTTATTACATTGTACCTGACACCATCAGTAGACTCCTTCTGCAAAGAGACAGGGTACACAACAGAAAAAATGCAAGGTCGCTTCCTGAGGACCGACATAAAGTGTAAATGTTCAAGCAGCAGATGGCAAGTCTGAAACAGTTCTTGAAAAGATAGTGATTGTGGGATTAGAGTGTTTTCTTCAGGAAGGATGAAGATTCCGCTATTCAGAGTGATGGGGTGTTCTCATTCAGCCTTTGTGTGGGGAGGAGTCGAAGTTCATAGGGCGCCAGATCTTAACATGACCCAGATATTTACATTGTCTGTACGATCTCATTTAACAGGAGGCAGTCCAACTTTATGGCGACGCAGATGTTTAAGTTGTTCAGGGTTTACATAAGCTATGCACATCCAGCTCTAGTACCACTGGATGCAAGTGTCAGAGCCCTGTGGACAGGCAATGGGGTCAGGGTATAGGGTTAGATTTAGGATTAAGGAAGTCAGAGTGAGGGTCAGGGTCAGAGTCAGACACAGGGTTAGGGTCAGAGTCAGGGTAAGGTTTAGAGGGGTTATGGTTAAATACAAGGATTAGGGCGGTTGGGAATTGGGTTTGAAACCGGTTTAGTTTTAGATGGGGGCACAGTGGTAAAACACTGTTGTCTCGCACCTGCTGGGTTGGGGGTTGGAATCCCACCTCTGCTGTGTGTGTGTGTTTTCATGTTCTCCCCACAGTTTCCTCCTGCAGTCCAAAGATGTGCAGTTTAGGCCGGCTGATGTTTATAAATTGCCTGTAGTGTGTGACTGTGCCCTGAGATAGGTTGGCACTGTGTCAAGGGTGTCCCCCATGACCCTGAATAGGATAACGGATGGATGGACGGATGGATAGTGTTTCAAACAGTGTTAGTATCAGAGTTAGGAGTGAAACGTCCAACGGAGACTAGGTCCTCCACACATGAACCAGATGAACGATGGTGGCAGTTAGATATCCTGGCACTCACCAATCTCCTGACTGATTCCTTCGTGCTTGGCCAGGGCCATGAGAAACTCATACAGGGTCACTCGTGCTTCCTGCTGGAGAATCTCTCGAATGGCCGAAGTAGGCGGGTGCCTGAAAGACGCAGGAAGAGGTAAAAGGCTCAGTTCACTGCCTTACCCTTTCGCATCAAAGCCAGACGTGACACACTGCCCTGTTCGGCATGTCGTAACCCTCAGGCCCTGCTTACTGACAGGAAGAAGGCAGAGCACCCATGGTGTCATGGTTACAAAAGTCTTAAACATCCATATGAAACGTAAGACTATCCACCCGACCATTCATGTGCTGACAGCCTACCCTGGTCAGGATCATGGGGGAGGGGGGGCACACAGTCTAAAGTTAGAATATCTGTCACTGAATTATGATATTAATGATGCATCTTACCTTTCTGAAAACCCTCCATTACATTAGCTCTTAGCTAATAGTCCTGCCTGATGAGACTTACTTGTGTTTGCATCTCTCACACGCTGCCTCTACGGCATCTCTGAAGACAGACGCTTCCACCCCTTCCAGGACTGTAGTCTCACTACTGGCCACCGGGGAGTGCTGTTCCACTGACGTTGATGTGGGGACAATCACAGTGTTTGGGCTCTTGCCAGACAGCAGGTCCTGATAAATCACTGTGATGCTCTCTATGAACTCTGCAAAGCGGAAACAGTCGTCTGTCTAATGACCCTGGCAAAAGGTCGCATGCCAGTATTAGGCTGGGTAGGAACACTCCTGATTACAGCAAACCTCATGTGTATTGTTCCAAATTTTAAAACTGAACTGCCTCTATAACACCGTAACATTAAAATGGTGTTACACTACCATCTCCCAAGCAATATTTCTTTGTATTTCTTGTTGTCGTAGATATCATTAATCCCAAATCCAATCCCACCGCACTGGACTTTCCCAGCACTTAACCCCATTTGGGCAACACTAGTAATGCCAACAAGCCAAATGTAGCACATCTACCAAATCAATGTGGCATATTAGAGAGTACCACCCAGCTGCTAGAGATAAGGTGAAAATAGTTTAAAGAAAGTCCAGGCTTCAAATGACACTGTGCCATATCCGGGTAATTGTACGTCTGGTTTTTGGCTCATCTCGACCACCATTTTTACTTTCTAAATGGTTTATATTCATGATGAACTGTTCCTATTTATTTTTATGGCATTCTTCAGTTACACATCATCTTAAACGAGGCTTAGCGTTTCAGTAACCATAAGGTTTGTAAAAGATGTTGCTGAAGATATCAGAAAATGTCACTTTAACATTTTTTGAAAATTCAATGTGCGTCTATTCGCCTACATGCCATTAGTTTGCTGTTAGAAGAAAAAAGCATCTTTTGCTTTTTTCATCCCCATCATCCCCATAAGGAGACATTGTGAGCATGCAGAAAAACGCATGGCATTCTGCATGGAAATCCTGCACCTGCCTTCATAGTAGAGCTGGATCTGCAAGGCATGCAGGAAATCAGCAAAGGACATGGGGCAGTCCATGGCGTCGTCCATCAGCACCACCCTGCTTTCAGAAAGACCTCTTTTAGTCGCACGGTAGCCGGGCCCAGCCTCTGGGGACATACGGTGCCATCAAAACAAAGCTGCAGGAACTCCCTAACGAAGCCCATTTGCAAATACGGACAAATAGCTGTGGGAGCTCGGGGGTGAACATCTCAAGCTGTAGCTAAACTGAACTACTGTGCAGTGTAAGATCTACCCCCAGACTACGCCATTGTGTTAGATAAGAGCTCCAGGTCAATTGTTCTGCCTACGTTGTGTAAGAATGACTGAGTCGCCCGCCCTGAGAGATTCTGACAAAAATACCTTCCACAATGGCAAATGTATGCGGCTGTATGCCATGCTTAAAACACTTTCGTTTAATGACTGAAAAGCTACTAGAACAGGGATTTGCAATTAATTTAAACATAGTGTACTTAAGAGCCGCACCTTTTTCTTCAAAAGTGAGAACCATTCAGTGCTGAGGGTGTAGGAGCCAAATTTGCTGCGTCACACTGAAGAAACTGCTGTCATCACTGTACTCCCGGGGCTGTTTTGGCCACATATACCCCCTTTTTTTGGCTACGTTTGAGCTATTTGTGTCCAAGACTGACCTCGCTGCACTTTGCACCACCTCCACTGGAAAATCCGGGCAGATCAGCTGCAGTAGGGAGCTGTACTCCATCACAGACAAAAGAACTGCAACATAATTTCCGAGGGGAGTTGGCCATACAAAAAACCACAACATACAACAACCAAAGAGTTAGAGAAAAACAGCTCATTACGCAATGTCATGCCACCATACAAAGGATGGCATGTTAAGCAAAAGCAAAACTATACCGTCGCACACAGAAAGAATGGGTTAGGAATTTGGTTTCAGTTTCCACTCTTGCCTGTATCCTGAAGCACTTATATAGTAAAGGTTACACTTGGAAGCAATCTTCCTACGCTATGACTGGTCCCTGAGGCTCCAATTATGCTTGGAGTCAAAGTTGTGTTCCTTGCTAATGAGGTCCAACGAGGTCCTAATTGCGGTCTGGAATTTTTCCAGGCAATAGTCCATCGGCGCCCTACCAGCACTCGTTTTTCCCATAGTGGTTCCCTTACCTCTTGCGCAATGTCAAGAAGCGTCAGGGATGAGAGTAGAGAAGACCTCATTGCACACAAGGTCCCCTATGCATTCTGGCAAATGCCAAGGGCGGGATACCGCCAAATTGGCCTGATAAGTGATTGACTGATGCATCAAAATGCTCAGCAGCATGTACGGATGTTTTCATGCTCACCACCATTCTTTCCCATCTGCCTGAAACACTTCCAAAAGATGCGGATGAAGGAAGCCCTGTTATGGGGTGTGGCCTTGATGTAGCTGAACTCTCTGAAGAGGACATGGTTCCCATGACGTATGCTGTTAAAGCTGCAGAGAGAGGGAAAAAAAAGCTCCTTTCCACCAGCACTATCCCATTGAATTCTGAGGCTTCCTACTTTGGCTTATGTCGGGGAACCTGACCGAAGTTTGAAACAGGGATGCCAGAAGGTACAGTACAGTACACTCGCAGTTTCAGCTGGTAGATGAATAAAACTGCAGTGGTTGTAATGAAAATCACTCGCATTAGGAAAAGCCTTAATGAAGGTTGGGGACTAATGACTCGCATGAACATTGTTATCATGATACACCCACAACACCGCACCCCGCATCACTCGTCCGGCGTATGTGAAACTCACTAATCTGCGAGGTAGCGGCTGACCCCCAACTGGACGTATTCCTCCTTGTGCTCCAGCAGCTGAGTAATGGCATCCTCAAGGTAGAACATCACGTTCTTCTCCGCTGGTGCAGCGAAACAAAACCACAACACCGTGTAAACACACTGATAAATTGGCAAATGCACCTAACGCCTAATAAACGTCATATGGAGACCATAACCTATAATGAATGAGCATCATTCGCATGTTTTATGGCGCAAAATCATCTCGATTATTTAATCTTATCGCCCTATAACGGAGCGGATAAGCAATGGAATCTAGTTAGCTTTACCTAAGTATTCCTCAATTGTGAGTGCGAAGCGATCTGAATTCATTTTTTATTCCACAATAGGATGTTATGTTTCAAGAGTAATTTAACACTGGAATCGTACAGTTTGCTTTCTGATCAGGTATTGCCTAATACTCTGTGTTACATCTAAATACAGATTCTGGTTTCCATAACAGCACCATATCAGCAGCGGTGCGTCAAAGAAAGAAAGCCGTTCTTCAACAATGCATAAAACTTCAGTTCCGACCTATGAACTCTCCATCCATCCATCCATCCATCCATCCATCCAGACACGCGGGGAACAATAAAGTAATATCTTAGAAATCCTAAATTCACGCAGTCACATTCCATCCTGGATTTCAGTACTGCATGGTCTGCATACGGGTATACTACGTGTCTGGACATTTGTTAAAAAATCCTCATTGAATGCTGACTCACATTACTATGTAATGTAAGATGATGAGAAATGTTACAGGAATTCAAATGTGTATATTATTATTATCAGTAATAATAATAAAAGCTGAAGCAGAAAACATGTTGAATATGATATGACACATTTATTTAATTGAGTGTTGATAAATCCATCTACCTTCTAACCTTTAACCCAAGCAACATAATGCATACTTGGGGTACCACCTGGATGGGATGTCAATCCATCACAAGGCACATACTTGCACGAACTATGGGCAATTTTGAGTCAGCAGTTAATCTAATTGCATATCTTAGGACTCCAGGAGGAAGCTGGAGTTCCCTTAAAGGTATACACAACACAGGGAGAATACACAACCTGCACACACACAGAACGAAGAAGGGATTTAAACCCCCAACCCAGGAGGTGTGAGGCATCAATGCTAACTACTGAGTGACCTCAGGGGTTCAATACAGATATGATACAATGTATCAATAATGATACATTGTATATAATGATACAATGCTGTTACACAACATGTGGACAGTCATTTAAAGATTAACAGCTGTATGCAACATAGTTGTTAAATAAAAGCAATAATCTTGATACTGTAAATTCAGCTACCCTTATATACAAATTCATGTCGCATCTCAGACACTAGACAAAGCTGATGTCGTTTTGACATCTAACTTTGTCAGAGCAGATTTTAATATTGATTTATCTGTGTGATTGCATTCTGATTCACATTACCCCCAAAACCAGAAACGGCCGGAAATCTTAAATTGTTGAAACAAAACAACAAAATCAAGGTACCCTGTAACTTCAAGGGATGGTGTTAAAGTTTGTTTTTTGTTAATTACAGGTCATACTTTAAAATTCTTCTGTTTATTTTCAAGGCACTGTGAGGTCAGGACCCTGATTATTTAATTCAACTAATCTACCTCTACAGTCCAGAATGTGGAATGCAGATCGTCTTGCAGTAGCTCACATTAATAATTTGACTGTTGGCGATCAGGCCTTCATCCACAGGGTTCCTAGTTTTTGGAAAAATGTTCCAACACATTGGATACCCCCTCAGTCTCATAATTTCAATCCAGATCGAAGACCTAATACTTTAGTTTAACTCAGTATAAATAAGGCTGCTGATGCAACTGTCCATGTTGCTGTTTTTTTGGTGGTCTTTGCCTTTGCTGGTTACGGATCGATGTCTGTGCTGGCCCAACTTCCCCGCCATAAGGCTGGATGCTCTACACATGATGAGGACTCCAACTGAGTTCATGCCATGAATGTAGCAGACCGCAGGAAGAGCTACTGGTCTGTAGAGGACTCCTGAAATGAGCGATGACCTACCGACAGCACGACGGTTCACAGACAGTATGTCTAAAGATATTACTATACAATAATGCACAGTGCTTTCTGGCCAGGCTCTATTCAATACCACCTTTGTCAAGTTTACTAATGGCCAAGAATGAGATAAGTATAAGTATAATTACCAAGTATTTAAAAATCATCTTGAAACTGGTCTCAATACTACAGTCTTGCTGTCTTGCTTGTTTGCTGTTAGCATGGCCAGGTGGGGTTTGAGCAGCCAGATGACCTTAGACCCATAGAGGATTCTTTTGTATCAGTCTATGGTGGTTTGTTTTTTCCCTGCTGATATCTGGCTCAAATTTTCTATCCATTCACTATATTGTTATTCTAAACTGTGGCGTGTCAGTAAGTGCCACTGTTCTTTGATTCAGTGTTAAGCACATTGAGCCAATAAGCCTGGAAAAGGAACTTTCTAAAAATATTTGAAATGCATTTTAGCTTTTCTTAATACTGAACCAAAATATGATATAGGTATGGCAAAAGAAACCCAAAAAATCCAGCACACTACAATACACATCAGAAGATTATCAAGCCAAATTCTCAGATTATTAGGTCAAACTGATCATTCCTACTTAAAACTAGAGAAATCACATCCAACTGCATAGTAGCCAAATCAGTCATAAATGATACCAGTAAAGTGAAATACAGTAGATGTAAATATATCCTAAAAGCTTTGGCTTGTTGAGGGTAGATGTGCTCTCTTCTAACCCTTCCCTTTTTGGGAAATTTCAGCTTCCTCTCTTAAGTTCAATAATAATAAAAAAAATATGTACTAGAACAAGGGTTTTAAAGTCTCAGAACAAAAATTTTTTGCTTAAAATGATTAGCTAAAACTGTTTAAATGCTATTGAGTAAAGCGAAGGACCTGAATGCTCTCACTGTGTTTCCCACATTTGGGCACCGGGCAGCTGGATGGCTTTGTGTAGCTGAATGGAGGAGTAGTCCTGAAAAGTAGGCAATCAGGTTGGACAACTTCTCAAGTGTACAGCGTCACACTCCCCCAGCTTCTCACAGACGAGCTCCACCCGTGCACTCCTATTGGCTGACTGATTCCTGAGAGACCATTTGCTTCCACAGCACCTGTTGGCATCTGACATTATCGACTATACTTGAAGATAGGCTGTTCTTTCCAGGTAAGTAGCTGGGTTTTCCCTCTCTGCTGTCTGCTTCTCTGTCTGAGTGTTTCACCATACTCATTATCAGCTGGCACAAGCAAATAGGGGGTTAGTGGTGTGACGTGAATATCATGCTCCAGTGAAACTTGAGCTATGTAGCCATCCAAGATATACCTGTTCTACTTTAGCCGTGAGCTGGGAAAGATACAGTCAACTCCTTCCAGGTGCCCCAATTAACACAAAACACAAGGCTTGCGATCAAATTTATGAGCAGTATTGTTTAAATAATATTTTCTTCCAAACAGTATTTAAGTTTTAATTTTGCATTTTTGCAATTTGTTTGTGTAATTCAAGGAACAAGTTATAAAAATTTAGATGGCAATATTATTCACCTGTTTTCCAATGAAATATGGTCAAATAATATATTGATCTAGTGGTTATGGACAATCAAAGAAACGCAATGACAGATAAATGACATCTTACAGTGGCATATTCTTTAGCTGGGAGTGAGATTCCTAGGTAGCATCAATTATTACAAGCTTAACAGAAGTCAGAAAATAGATATTGTTGGCCTAGATGACGGCTCAGGGAAAGAGCTGGACAAGTGAAACCATGAGGTTGCCAAATCAGATTTTGTAGATTTCCTGAAGATCATCTGATCTTCAGCGCAAAGGATAAGATGACACAGTGTGTGGCCTTGTCATGATTAGCATTAACATTAATGATTAGAGTCCTAAACATTAATGAGCAATGTAGGATTTTATAAAATAGTCCATCAAATTTGATTCACTACAAAGAAAAATTTTGTAAAATGTAATACAAGTAGTTTTAGATGAGGGGAAAAAAGCAAAAAACGCTAATGGGGTGAACAGACATTAAAGTGATTTGGTGAAAACTTCAACAACAAAACAGAATACATGAAAAAATCAGGAAGAAAAGATCACAGACAAGCTGGACATCCGAGGATGAAAGATGAGGTTGTTTGTTGGGTTAGGATGTGAGGGACACAGCAGATTTTCCAGATCCGTTCAGCTCCCAGATGCTGACTTGACCCAAAGAGTGCCAAGAAGAACAGAAAATATACCATGTGAGGAAGCAGAATATTATAAATTGTTTTGACTTAAGCCTTGGCACAGTCTAGCTGTAAGAGAATAACTAACAGTGCTGTCCCAGGCCTCCATAAAACAGGGTCTGAAATGTAAATTAACCTGTTCTTTGAGAATGTAAATGCGTAGGCTAATTACACAGCAGTGATCCGTCCCCACAAGTCTTACTGGCATTATTAGACAGAGAAAAGGCATTATAATTTTTGTCATAACTAATAAATACAGTAAAATTTAGAGGTGATTTTTTTGGTTCCTGGTTTGAGTTACTTTAATGAGTGGAATTCCTTATGAATCCACATCTGAGTGACCCAGGAAGTGATGGGGCTGTGATTCTGAATGTTATCATCTTAGGTTAGCAGCTCTCATCCCAGAGCAGGAACGTCATCATTTAGCCCAAAGCAAAACCCTGCCTCATCTCAGTCCATACAGAATGTGCTGTTCCTGTTCAGCAGTCTTGCTGTTGATATGGAACAGCCACATAACTACCCTAAAGGGGTACTTTTACTTGAGCAAAGGTGTGGCAGCCATTTGCTGAGCTACACCCTGTTTCAGGGAAGCTAAGATTGATGTAGCAAGTGTATTAGAGCAAAAGACAAAAACAACAACAGTCTTTCCATTGCACAATAGATTATCTGCCAAAAACAATTAATCCATGAAATACCAGTCTGAGGAATACAGGTGTGTTAAATACCTCTTCACAGTACTCCAGGTCTGTTTTTTCTTTTCCCTGATCTTGCAACATGGATATTTCTCAAGGTATTGGTTCAGCAGGTTGTCGTATCATACGGTACTGCTGATTCATTTAAATTTGTGTTTTAAAGTTACTTTCTGAACTCTTACATTCCCTGACATAGAAAATACATGGTCGAAATGCACAGACAACATTCTTCCCGGATTTTGCAGAAAATGATGGCGCTGTTTGATTTTACATCAACTTTAATTCTTCCACTTATCCAATACAGGATGGCAATTCACAACAGACCTGTTGCCAATCCCAGGCAAAGTCAGGGGAATGCCCATGACAAGATGCCAGGGCATTGCTGGGCACTCACATTGACAGTCACACACTACAGCCAATTTAGAAACACCAATTCACTTAACTAAACGTCTTTAGGCCGTAGGAGATGTGAAGATTGTGTGGAGGACACCTGTGCAACATAAAGTGTGAGCAGAATTCAAACTCCCAGCTACTGACTAAACCGCTATGTTTAAATTCATTTGACCAAATTGTAATATTGCACAAATACTGTGGAGTAAATACCTTTTGCTTAAATTGAATGATTACTGATTAAATCATAAACCATTTAAATCATCATACATGTTTGACTATTTGATGTTTCAGTGGGGTCAGATAACATCATTCTTGCTTGTTCTTGGATCTTTCAGTTCAAAGCAAAACAATCAGCAGTTTCTCTGTAATTCTCTGTCATGTCTGGTGACATGTATTCATTTTAGCAGCAGGAAAAGCGGAGCCATGCACCTGTTCACAGAGATGGCCATCATCTTGATTTTAACTCTCCAAGCCTGCAGTGAGGTTGACCTTCAACACTCCGATCTGCCCCCAACAACCCCAGAAGAGTCTGAGGTACAAATGAATGAAGGCACTTCTGGCCCGCTACTCGATCACAGTAAAGTGGATTCCATTGGAGAGAACTTGCTTTCAACTCCTAAAGTCCTGGATCACCCTCAACGGGACCAACTTGGCCCCCTTTCAAAGGACAGTGGCGCTGAAGGGGCCAATTCAACAGCTCCAGATGTGCTCATTCCTGTACCAGCTCCCACCGTCAGCGTTTTCAGTGAGACAGGTGTAAATTACACCAGAACACCTCACATGGAAAACTCTACACAAATAATGATGGGAAATCCTGCTGCTGAGACTTGGACGAACAATGAGACCTTAGACATCTATAACGTCACAGAGAAAGACACACCCCTAACTCACAATAGTACTGTGATCGAATCACCCATAACCCACAATACTTCCATTAACCCAACACTATCCTACAATACAACTGAGACACCTTTAACCAACAATACTACTATGATTGTCCCACACCTAACCCCAAATAATACTGGGAATGACATGTTTACAACCCCCAATACTACAGATATTGACCAGTCCCTAACCCCCAATATTAATACCACTGTAACTGCCACCCCTATTACTACAGTAACTGACATGCCCTTTACCAGGAATAGCACAGTGAATGCTACAACCCCTGGCCACAATGGCATGGTCACTGGCACACCCCCAAACACCACAGCTACCACACCTGTTAGCTACTCCCCTACACCGAACACCACAACCCAAGATGCCAGTTCCCCAACCAACACGTCGATTGGAAATGACAGTGAGAAAGGTAAGAAAACCGTAGTCTGAAAAGCCCACTTCAAAGGTTAAAATTTCGATGACATTTCCTGACCATGCTGAAAAATGGCAATCATTCTGATGACTTCTTCCTTTACAACTTTGTTGAGTCAAAATTCATACGATGAATGCAGAGCATCACAACGCAGCATATATCCTTTATGGAGGCAAGCAACCGGCTTCTCATTCATGTGGAGCGGTTCTGTTTTAAGGGTCCTTCATTCCTCAGACACGCTTAGCACTTGAGTGCTTTATTTGCTCCCTGGGCTGGTCTCCTATTCAGATCCTTTTAGCGTTGAAACAATGGTTGCTCTGTTTGCGAACATTTCACCTGTTGTAGCCAGAGCTGGTAATGTGGAAATGGGCTAGGGGACGGCCTGAAATCCAAGAATCCTTCTACCTAGCCCTGGATATGAGGTGTATTCCCATTTTTCAGCTAGCTAAATAATACAGTCAAGGTATGATTATGTCCAGTGCATCTCAAGAAATCTTGTCAAATTTACCGATACTGGCTCTGTGGTCATTTTTGTCCCAGCAGGACATCCAAAGGCATGCCACAGACAGGAAGCAGGGACTTGTAGTCTTTTGTCTTCCTCCTGAAGCTTCTATCAATGCCCTTGTCTCTTTTGATCCTGAGCCAGCAGCTGAGGTTAACAGCATGTGTTCCCACACAACACACTGCAACAGGGCACTTATCTAGACTTGGCAAACAAAACTGGCCTTCAAGCAGTTAAATTCCATCTATAAATGGTGACAAGTGGCCAATTAAACCAACAAATGTCAAGGGCCTCACACTAAAATAATCTGTATAAAATAACCTTTATCTCCAGATATTTCAGAATTCATAAGAAAATTTCCAAGCATTATGAACAGTTTCACTAGATAGTTCAATTCAGATTGTATTGAGAATATACTAAAAAAATGTATTTAGAGCAGTATTTTTCTAAGTATTCTAAGTAATATTATCTTCCATACATTTTCTTGTTCATTTTTACAAAATGCCTATGCTGTAATATTTACATTAAAATATGAGGATTACTCATCCTGTCCAGTCCAGCTCAATATTTATGTGTGATCATTTTTTCCTGATTTTCTGCATCCTTGGAATGACAAATTGCAGTTTATAGATTAGATAATGATGAAAATGTACACTAGACATCAAATAAAATTATTAAGTCAAGTCCCAACTGTTATCCAAAAGCCAGGAATCTTAGTTATCTTCATTTGCATGACAGACGCAGCAAAGCAATTTAATGTTGAAAAAAAAACGAAATAAAGCCAACTAAAGGTACTCTAAGGCGCCCTGTACCTAGTCTTTCAGAGTTCAGCCTAGCAGTAACAGGCTGTCTTTCCAGAAATATTTAAGTTTAAGGCTTGCTCTGGTCAGAACAGCAAAACAGAAGCACCTTATATTTTGAGAGAAGCAAGGAATGGGGATTTAATTTGGGTTTGGATTTTGTAAATCTGGAAAACCAAAAGCAGTGATTTGGGCTTCAGAACGGGGGAGAGACACAGAGGCAGAAAACCAGCAGTGTTCTTGCACAGGTGAAGCTGACATCTGTCTTTACCTTGCCCTGTGACTTCCACCTCCTCTTCCATCTTACATGAGGACTTAGGGATTTTCAGCATCAGCATTTAACCCTTTAGTGGTCAAACACCACAAGTTTGCAAGAAAGAGATATAGCTGGCCTTAAGGCTGTGACACATGGAGAAGGTCGCTGTCACATGCCGCCAGTGTTACAGAAAGAAGATCTAAACTTTGTTTCCTTTTATTCAAGCGATCTTTGCAGAGACCAAGAAGAAGAGTGGAGTGGTGTGGGGGGCCATCATCGGCACAGCGATAGCGGGAGTCTTTGTGGGATTTATCACTTACACCGTCTTGAAGAGCAGGAGACAGCGAGCCTTCATACACAGAAAGCTTATCGAGGACACGCCTACAGAACCAGGTATTACCACTGCCTTAGGAACACCACTAGAGAACAATGCAGGAAACCTGCATCAGCTGACCTGAAGCACAGAAGCAGATACCAGCTGAGGATCATTTGATATTCATAGCTCCGGTCAGGATCAGTCTTTGTTATTGCAATCTTCCTGCTTTAAAACTTATCGTTTAAGATTTTTATGCAAAAAAATTAAAAAAGGCATTTGTGCTTCATTTAAACTTCATTTAAACTTTTTAATTCATATTTAATTACTGTAAATTCATTTTGTTTTATTAAATGGTAGAAATTGATACATTAACATTAGAAGAAACATTTTTTGGAGCACTGACCAGGATAAGTGGTAGAAAGATGGATGGATGAACGGCCACATTAAAACAACAGTTTACACATTAACTTTTGCAAGTAAACTGGAAGACCTTGTGTGCATGGGGTATGGATGGGATGAGGGCAAGAAGCTTAGTGAGATTAAACATTTTAAAATATTTAACAGTCACAGAAGAGGAGATATATGGTGTATAAAGACTTTATGGAGTCTTTACATAGAACCACTAATGATTAAAAATACTGTACAACTCACCCCAAAGGAATATTTAAATTTGGTTGTACTGTATGTGCTGTTGTGTGTACAAGTCTGTGTTTGACAAGTTAAGGAAGTAGAAGTGATCTGGGGGGTGAGATGAAATATCTTTGTATATTCTCTTGTAATAGTCTATCATTCAAAAGTTTTCAAGATGACATTCAGGAGCCCCATTCATGAACTATCACTGAAATTCATGAGATGGCAGCTGACAATATTAGTAGCATGAACTCTAAGGCTGTGTTCTTTGGCCACTTCAGCAAATAATCAAAATGAAGCTACCCTACTGGTAGTCTGTGATAAGCTAACTTAAAAGCTTACTGACTTCTGCTTGTCTCTGCTTCTCTGATACACAGTTCACCATTTGGACAACGACGAGCCTCTGAACCTACGGATGGATGGCATGGCCTACTATAATCCAACCCTCAGTGGAGACAGCATTCAGATGACCAACTTTGCTCAGGGGCGGCTCCACTGAACAATGGGGTATGTCAGTTTACCCCAACACCACCACCAGCAAGGGTCATGACAGAAACCTGCAGGCTTTGAGAGCCAAAGAAAATGTGTGATGGGAACTCCAGAATTTTACTGCTTGATTTGTCACTAACTCCCACTTTATGCAAATGAATGCAAATGACTTTTAGATGCCCCGAAAGCCACCTATCGAATGAATTGTGTGCCATTAATTTTTGCTCATTTTCTTCTTCGTCCAATTGCCAAAGGCTGCCGAGGATGAATTTATTGAATGTAATCAGGTTTGGGGCTGAGACCACACGAAACAAGCAATAATGCAATAATGGCAGAATTTTTTTTCTTATGTTATTTTCTTTTTTATATTTCTGATGCGGAGGAATGTATATGAGTGAATATGACAGTGAACAAAATACCAAAGAACAATGAAATGCCCTAGTTTTACCTGTGACTGTAATAACTTCCACGGTAGTCAGGCTGAGAGGCTCCTGTCTCTCCCTGGTTCTAAAGTACCATTTAGACTCAGATCCTTTTGCCTTGTTTTGCCATGTAAATAAGAGTAGCTGGGTTTCCTAACAGTCTAACTGACTTCACTCAGTATGTCACACTACTGCATACACACACACACACACACACACACACACACACATAAAAATATCAGATCCATTCATTTTTTATATCGTTTATCTGGACCACACATGTATTTAAATATATCTAAAAGGGATCTAGTTAAGTAAATAAAGGCTCATATACCTATAACATAATCATAATCCAAGTATAATAGAGATGGAAATAAATTTAGCCTGGTTTAGGCTTATTTGTCTTGTTAATTTTTGTTGTAATAAATAAATAACAGATTGTATTTTACACAGCTGCCAGTGCTAAGCAAACTAAAGGCAATTTTATTTACCCAACTAAATTGAAGTTACACACCCATAACAGACAAAATGGCTGCCGTCAAAGCAAGGGCTTTAAATGACGTTTCATGTTGAAGATAACAAACATAACCGGTTGTTGAAAAATGTGCCAAGGCTGACTTCACTCTCTGAATGTCTATACACAGAGGGAAAACGTTACCTAGGTTACGGTGTTAAGCAAATTAGTTGTCTGAAGAAATTATGTGTATGGTGTTACAATTCACTTTTCATCTCTATATGAAAAAAAAAAAACACAAGTCGGCATGTTTCCTGAATTAGGAAGCAGGTCGAAACACATCCTGCCTGCATTCTGAGGAAAAGGAATTATTCTCATTTTTAGCCACAGTAATAAATTCAGTCACTCTTCTACAGTATGTATTGGTTCAATCAAAATGCTTGTTCTGTCTATCACCTAAATGCACCTTAATATGTGTTAATATGTATCATGTATATTCTTAGCATAATAAATACTATCTGAATGTCAGATATCTCTAACAACGGAACAATCATCTTGTTTGTCAATCAAAGCATAACCTATTTATAACAGAAGATTTCTTTTTGCTTAGACCAATGAAAAAATTTCTTTTTACAGCTCCCTTCTATGGTGTTTAATACAGTCCTAATATTGAATAGGTCCTGTACCTCCTTAAATCATGCAGGACGTTCTGTGAACCCCACTGTGGCTTCTTGACTAAACACACTGCCTTCCCTGTCATTGCCCAGAGCGGCACCTCACTGCTCTGTGTTGTGTGTATTTTACACTAAGGTCCAACTGAACCCAAATAGAGGTAAATAAACTCTGAGATGAAGGCTCAGACTAAGTCAAGTGCAGTAGATCTGTATGAATCCACAACCTCAACAGGTTAATTAGTGCTGAGAGAACAGCAGTCGTGTGGAAGCAGCCGTGCCTACATTCACTTCGACTAACGAAATCAGAGACTCTTGGCGAGGGGTGATTCTTATTAACCATCTCATTAACCTTCAATTAGGGTTAACCCAAATGAAGCAGGTTTAACGGCATCCCAATTGCTTATTGTACATCTCTATCTCTACCCAGAAATCTTAAAGACTCTGTCTCCTCTATTTCATTCCCAAGCCATGTCATTTTAAACACTTTAAAATTTTCTAAATAAGTGGAATTTTGGTATTTTACTGCATTGTTGCTTTCTCTTCATACTGCAGAACATGTCAATCGCTTCAGAAAACATGCCACCTTGTTATCACGGTCTTTGACTGTCCGGTACACTATCTGGTTTCGCCACGAGAGGGCGATGTTGGCTGATTTTAATGCATATGACAGTCATTTATGAATGATGCAGAAGATTTTAGGTGAAACTTAAAACATGAATATTAATTAATGCTTTCGTTCTCTAACACACCATTTAGAAAATTAAAGTAAGAGTAAAGAAAATGAGGAAATGTTTTGTTTGTGGGATAAAATGATATGTGTTCTCACACAGCTGCGGGTTGTTTAATCTCATTCCATCTTTTTCCATGAGTTTTATGGTTTCAGCTGGCACTGAAAACAGCAATGTTCTTAGCAGTGGAGCCAGAACACAGCTTTAATTATCTACAGGATGACGAATTATAACAAGAATCTTTACTTTTGTTATCAGAGTATTTCAGAAACAGCTGCTGACTTAAGTGTATAGCAGGTTCTATGTGCTATTTAAAGAATGATCTAAACTTCCAATTCCAGTTCTTGACACTGTTAAATGTAGCTTATTCAACTGAATTAAACCTTTTGGTAGCTGGCCCAGCCTCAGAGTCCTGGGCATCTTTTTGAGAGAGATTCAGGATTAGGAAATGGATAAATTTACACAAGCTCATTGAAAGCTCATCCATCCATCCATCCATCCATCCATCCATCCATCCATCCATCCATCCATCTAAAAGAGTTGTAAGGATCATACAATTATACGTAGTAAAAAACATAAATGAGATGTTTGATTTACTTTTATTGTTGAATATGCATAAACCAGTGATTCAGTGTGTAATTCACCATGCCAACAGTCACACATAAAAATACGCAGTACCAATACAAACTGGAGTACATTATGTATAAAAAATGCAACATGATATCATAAACATAGCAGGAGAAGCAACCCATGCTATTAATCAAATAAAATGTCCGCGTGTTGACGAATTCAGTTTTTTATGTAGCAAATTTTGAGAAGTGAAAATTTTATCCTTAAATGAGCAACACATACCATGCTGTGCAAATATCTTAGGTAGACAAAGGGGATCATGTTTAAATCATGTTCAGGTTGGTGTAAAAGTGACTTCAGGTTGGTCAAAGTTTACATATTTCAAAACATCTCCTCAAGTCATCCCAGAATTTACCATCCAACACACCCATGTGCATGTGGCGCTCAGTAAGCAGTGAACCACATTTGGCTAGTCAATACTTCATAAGGTTAATTAGCTACTTAAGTTCAGAAGGTAAGTGAGCTGGGGCTGAATATTAAATATGCATGGAATGACTGGAGTGCTTTCAAGGAGAGGTTTGGGAACCAAAATTATGTTGTTCAACCCATCTAACCAGATAGTTGTAATGTTTTGGAGAACAGAAGAAATTATTTTTACTTCTGTTTGTATTATTGTTTATTTGCCTATATTCTGATGTTAAAAATTGTGTATTTTTCTGCATCTAATGAATGGATCCATCTGTCTCCTTGACCATCTTCATAACCACTTTTCCAATGCTGAGTTGCTGTGAGCCTGAAGCTCATGTGACACGACGGATGGGACGTCAGTCCGTCACAGAATACCCATCAATGGCAATTTAGAGTCTACAGTTGGCCTAAGTACATGTTTCTGGGCTGTACAAGAAATCCAGAGTACCTGAAGGACACAAATATGGGAATTTCACACTCCATACACACAGAGCCAAGGTGGGAATAGACGTACCACCCTGAAGGTGTGAGGGTGCAGTGCTACCCAAACGGTCAGTGCACCACATTTTACCCGGTGTAGTGGGTACTGCACATTCCTGCAGTTCCAGTTTTATGAGTTTTCTGAAGTATATTCTTGCTGCATATTTGGGTCTCAGAATCAAATTTGCTTTTGCTGTGAACTGGTAATCGATATTCAATAAAAATTCATTAATCATGCTTAATTATGACTTGTAATTTATCATAGTTCAGATTTCTAGATGGCCTGAGAGGTAATAGGGTCTTGGAGCTCCACGGAGCTCCAACCCACTGAAACTCGAACTTATAATTTGTTCTGAATAAATGGCAAGGCAATAGTGAAGCTTACATCATGATAAATCTTCGTGAAAAATATGAAGGCAGGCTGTATTCAACTTCTGCCAGTGTGAATAAAGGCACCACTAATACGCAAATCCCAGCCAGCAGTCAGACAGCTGTGTGTCCTGAGAAGCCGCTAATGGAAAAGTTGCATCATATACATTTAACAGTTCATTGCTAACAGCAATGGGCTTCTTGAGCTTCCTTGAGGAATGAGAATATTACGTTAACAAAAGGATAAATGAATGAAAAAGAGTTTGGATGTTGAACTCAAACTAAGCAAAGTAATGTATTAGGTGAGACCAGTAATCCCCCACCGACTCTGAATGAGTGCCTCCTTCATAACGGCTTCATTTAGATGTGGAAGAATGACCACAGCCTTTATCCCAAGAACAGGAAGGTGCATTTGAGTGGTCTATAGTACATGCCAAATCATCGTTTCTCTCACTGATTATTTGCTGGACTTATCAATACATGGCAATTTAATCATTTTCAATCAGCAGTGTCACAGGGAGAAGAGCAGTGTCACGGGGAGATCAGTAGTGTAACAGGGAGAAGAGCAGTGTCACGGGGAGATCAGTAGTGTAACAGGGAGATCAACAGTGTCACAGGGAGAAGAGCAGT